>VXBU01015705.1:345034-421116 GCA_013400315.1 Bombycilla garrulus | reverse complement strand
CCCCGCCGCCGCTGCGGAGCTCCGGGCCAGCGCCGGGGGAGTCCCGGTCGCGGCCTGCTCGGCGAGCGGCCCGCCCCTGCTCGGGCGGCCTTTCCCTGGCTGAGTGGGGACTCCTTTTTTTCTATGGTTTGCAGGGCGTTTTATTTCCTGCCATATTCTGGTTACTTACTTCAATGTAGTATTCTTTACATTTGCGGTAGGACTTACACTTTTCAGGCGCCACTCTTGAAAACACTTTGTTCCCCCTCCAGCACATCCATTAAAAGGGATCTGGTGAGCGGATTTAAGTGTCGCAGTGCTGGGTCTTACAGAGCAGAGGTTTTAGGCAGCTCTTACAACAAGCAGTGAGTTTGAAGTGCTGCAACTACGCCGTGTAGCTTGAGACACCTTTTGCAGTAGAGTGCTCTGCTGCCATACGTGCTGCAAAATGCTGTGCGATTACCTTGCAAATGATTAAAAGATAAAGAAAGCAAACTGCTAGAAATTTAAAATGAAGGATTTTCAAAATAATTTCATTCTCTGTAGTATGACATGTTTTACAAAGGAATTTAAGCCTATTAATATAAGTACAGTAAATAAGATTATTGTACATTTGAATGTCACCCCTACCTACATCATAGACATTTCCTGTAATTAGGAGGCTAAAACTACACACTGGACAAAAAGGCAATAGCAGTCATGCTTGGTTAAAATTTGCCGAATGCCGACATTTTTATTGGTCAATGTTGTAATAACATCTTTAGAAAGTGTTCTCTTTATTGGTGCAGGTTTTATTCAGAACACAAGAACAGTAGTTCTTTTGTCTCTGTTTCTGATTTCTAAGGCAGATTAGCCTTTCTGTCTTACCATATTACATCTCTGTGAACTGTGACATGTTCCAGCCCAGCCAAGCTTTACATGTGTATCATTTGCCCGTGCTTGTCCTTTAGAGGTCAGGAAGACTTCTGATATGCTTAAAGTTAAGGACACAAGGCAGTAGGAGGACTGAGTATACAGTCTTTTAATTTACAAACTTGGTCTTCTTTAACTTTTCACCAGTGCAGAAGCAGCAGAATTAGGCCAGGCTTATGAGACCTGCATCTGCTCAGTGACCTTCCTCCTGTTGAACTGACGCTAGAACAGTTGCCTTTGCTTTTCTTGTGAAGAAGTTTCAGATAAAGAATATTATTATTTTCTTCTGAAGATCAAAAACTTTGAAATCAAGCAAACATTTAATTCTTTTCACATAGAATGCAGTTTCTGGTTCAGGTGTTTGGACAGATACATGGTTATTTGTGGACAATATGAAAATATAAAAATACATATCAGTTTAGAAACAAAATCAAAATTTTAAATATTTTACTTGAAAATAATGTGAATAATGGATTTAAAGTACTATTAAACAGGAGTACAACACAAATACTGGAAATATCTTTCAGTTACATAGTTATTTCTAAAAGGAGAAACATGAATACTTCTATGTCCTGTTGCATGAATTACCCAATTTCATATATCCAACTTTTTTTTTTTTAACTCAAAAGAAGTACATTGATTAATGTATTACAGCTTCAATCAAGAATCATGATCTTTTTCCATCCTGATACAGTTACAGTAATTAAAAGTTTGCTAGTGATTTTTGTTCCTCATTATGCAATTTCTTCTCACCAGAACAAATCTGAAAAACAATGCTGACTAAATAATTTCTGCTTCATTGATTATATATTTCTTACAATACATGTAGTGTTCATTGACTGATTAATACTTTTTCTACTTCCTGTGCTGATGAGCCTTCGAATTATTTTTGACCCTCTTTGTCAGAGAGTACTCCATTGAGATACAACACAGCAAGTGAAAGCCCTGAAGTTACTGTTTCAGACTCCCTCTGTGTACAGATCCAGATCCAGACTAGATCTAGACTAGATTCAGATCCTCACTAGAACTGCCTTTTCAAAAGTGGCTGCTCTTTAATACTTACTAAGGAGGAAATCACTAGCAAGTAAGAGTGCACCTAGCAGATAAGAAATCAGAATTGCATTTTTACAAAATTACTCACATTCATTTGAATTTTCACATGAGTGGAGGTTTGTTCAGACCCCCAAATTCAGGCCTGTGTCTCTTGTTCCATTAGTGCTGGGCCTAAGCCTTCTGAGCAAGGAGAGCTTTATGTGGATTAGTGCAGCCATTAGTGATGGCATATATTGAAGTGACAAGTAATGGAGCTTGGCTGTCAGAGCTGCTTTGAAGAAAACCACACTGAGCATTGTGTGAAACTTGCAAAAACAACTCCTGTTCCCCGTGCTTGTGCAAGGTACGTATTTTTCATTCAGTTAGAAAATTACCCAAATGCTAACACTAACTGGCACGCACCTCATGCATGACCTTGACCTAACCCCATAGTCACTGCATGGCTCTGTTTCCTCCTTTACAAAATAAGGAGATAGTAATGCTGGAGTCAGAAATGTCTTAGCACTTATAGAACTGTGAGTTGCTGAGGCATGTTACTATATAAGTCTTAAATAATGCCATAAATTTATGACTACACTTAAGCAGACCACATATGTGACTGACAATGCCTTTGGAAATTAGGCCACATAGGTCAACATAGATTGATCTTTGTAGAGTGTTATATTGAGCAATTACTGTCATTTTTGCTGAATATTTACCTGAAAATTAAAACCTGGCTTTAAAAGAGAAAATGTCAGCACAATTACTAGAATAATGTCAGGGACACAGGAACAACAGTAAAATATGCCATGAGGATCAGGGTTGCAGACACAGAGAGATTCTGAGACATGTTGTGAAGGACACCCCACTTGAGATAGCTTCTCAAAAAGAAGACATTGCAGGTGTTCTCAAAAGGCTTTCATTCTCTTTGAAAAGAAGTCACTTTTGGCTAGGATTCCGCAAAATCTTCTCATGATGGGAAAAAAACTGAGATTTTTTTTCACTTCCAGCTCCAAGAAGAATAACATTTTTTTACTGCTTTTATATTATATGGTGTTTTCTATATGGTTTATGATGATAGAAGAAATGTCATGAGTGCTCTTAATGGTGACATTAATGGTGTATGATAATAAGGAGTGAAATCTTCAGACTGGAATGATTGAGCTTTTGTTACAGAAAATATAAAACTGGTCAATGATCAAGCTGAAATACACATACAATTCAAAAAAAAACCCCAAGAAGACTCAGATTCCTTCATATTTTTTAATTGGTACAGCCACTAGAAGCCAGCATAATTGATGGTTTTTGTTAGCTATCTGCCTACTTCGGTACATATGCCAAGTAGATGTTTCCAAAAATATCACTCCTCTGTAGTAAATAGATCAGAGGGTGATATAAGCAGACCCTGAACACCTCCATAAATTTAAGGGAGACCACTTCAATATTTATGCTGAAGACCTGGGCTGTGCCCAGTGAAATAGAACTGTTAGGTTATTGATGGGTTATTTATTCTTTTGCTTTAACACCCTTTTCTCTGCCACCCACACAATAACATAGTTGAAAACACTGCAAGTACCTACTCCTCCAAATCCAAAAGATTAATAATCCCATACATTTCATTTTTTGGATGAATATTACACTTCTAAAGAAAAAGTTACTAAATGTTTACTACACATTTCAAAGCAATGAGGTCATATATTACAGAAGCTTTCTTGCTATGTCAAGATTTAATTTTATAGAATGTGGCTATTTAAGTATACTGTTAAGATTTTAAGATTTTCTTATGGAATTTTTTTTTTTTTTTTTTTTTTTTTTTTTTTTTTTTTTTTTTTTTTTTTTCATAAATAAAATGCAGTTGTGAAAAGCTTTCTGAATTTAAATCCTCCTACGTTACCACAGTCTCTTCTTAGCCACTCGGCTGTTGCACAAGCCTGGGGAGCACAAACATAGTGTCAGCGTCTTGCCTTTCCAAAGGTACGTGCCAGTCCCGGCAGCCCGGGCAATCAGCAAACAATGCCGCGCTGCTGCACAGCGAGGTGTGTTTACAATCGGCCCTGACGCAAGGCTGCAGCAGGAGCTGGGTGAGAGGTTTCCTCTCTGGGAGGCCAGCTCTTGCAGTGACGCGTCCATGTGGCGAGCACACGGGTGACGCTGACGTGCCAAAGATGCGAGTGACATGCTGCTGTTTACCGAGGTGCGGGGCTGAGTCACTGCTCGGCGGGTGGGACTCCTCCTCAGGAGAGGCTCCGCTTCCTGGAAGCCTCTTCCTCACTCAGCTACCCTCAGAGCTCACTACAGAGGAGCGTGTTTTTCAGTAATCAGCAAAAACTCTGAAATGATCTTTCTTCTTTCTGAAAATATTGCTCAAAATCTTATGCATTACATTCCTTTTTTCCTAAGTAAACTCGCTTATGTGGGTTTGTTGTTTTTTGGGGGTTTTTTTTCATCTATGGAAAGCTTTTTATTTCAGATTTACTTTTTTATATTCCAGGCTGAAAGGTGAGAAGTAAACTTTGTAACTACTTTCTACATCAGCTTAGCTTCAGTTATATCACTACTTCGGAAAGAAAATGGAAATTAAGCTGTCCTTACTCATGTCCCTTCTACCTCCAGCTGCTGGGGGAAAGTGAGATGGAACTTAGGCAAGAGTTCTCTATTTCAGGCTGCTAGCTCTGTCCACTAGGACCATAGGCAACAGCCAAAAATCCTGATCTGAGACAAGTGCAAGGAAAGATCGGTGACTCAGATCACAGGACCTGTTTTAATGGCACAGACTGTGTTATGACTTTCTGAATCAGAAGGTTAATTAAGATTTGGTATTTGTTCCTCATAGTTCTATTCTGTTGTTACAGGAGTAAAACACATGTATTCCTGTCAAGTATTTGATGTGTCTCTCAAAACTTCAATGAAGTATTATGAATTAATTTGAATGATCTTTGTTGATGAGATTTACAATAAGAAAGTGTCTTTATTACAAAATTATTCTTCTATATTCTGGGATTTTAAAAATCCATCTTAGAGTTTTATTGAAAATATTCTAAGTTTTACATACTTAAAAGCTTACTAATGCCTTTTACCATTCTTGCCGTGAAATTATGCCCTATTCACCACCATTGAATATTTTGACATGCAAAAAGAAGAAACTTCTAAAATCTGAATTTCTAGATCAGTTGCTAACTGAAAAAAGCTACATCATTCACTCAAACCAGGAAAAATAATCACAATAGTGTGGTAGAGCATGGCAAAATTCAATAATAGCACTGTCTAGGGCACACGAGTTGGACAAGGAGAAAAATTTATCATTTGCTACTGTAAGCAGGAAAATTTCCTTGCCTCAGTGATGACATTTAGGGAAAATAGGAAAGTAGTATACCTCACTGGTGGTTTGTTTGATCAGAAAGTTAACACTCTGCAATCTCAATTGAGCTTGGACAGTTGGGTTTGTATGAAAGGTACCATTCAAACAACAGCATATAACAAAATCTATATTTTGTTTGGAATTGCACTGGTGATATGAAACCAGGTTCCTGCAGCTACTTAGGCAGGGAAAGCATGCATATTCCTTAAGGAATATATTACAGGCAATAAACTGTGTACCAAGTTTTTTCTTCATTAAATTTTATTAATAAATGAAGATCACATTGTGCATTTATTGGGATTTGCCCTCTACTGTAACCTTTGAACTTACTCCCAGGCTGCAAACTGTATTAAATAAAACTGGCTGAAAATGGGGAACTGATTCTGCAAAGACAGATGAAGGACTTTTCATATCAACAGGGTTGATTTTCATTCTCTGCCCGTTGCTAGTGAATGCAGTAAACGATGCTGTGGGGATTCCTCGTATTTTCTTAGCTTTTGTTTTCCTTTTGTTGTTTTTTTTTAAACTTCCTTAACAGAAATATTTTTAAAAGACCAGAAATAACCCCTAAAGATCAAAGCCCTGAAATTCATTCTGTTATGTTGAATGTGAGGAAAAGGATGAGAAACAAAACAAGGACATTAAAAACAGATTGACACGTTCCTGTTTAGGAAAGATCTTGGAAAGAAGCAGGTTGTGAATGAGAAACTCGTAAGTCTCAAATGCTAGGCTTTACTGGATTAAAGAGCACTTCTTGTGGGAGAAAAGATGTGCATACACAGTTATGAAGGTTCCAAACACTATCTTTGCTAACTGCACTTCAGACTGTGACCCAGGCCAATTAAGGAGATCTTTTTGATCTGATAGTAGATAGCTTTGTGGTAGAGCTGCATTTTTATAGGAGAAAAAGTGGCCATGGAAGAAAATTGGTATAACTTTCAGATCATTTGCCTAAGAGCTTTCAGTTAACTATCGAACACAAACATAATGAAAACTACAAGCTGTTTCTTTTTTAAGGCATGGTTATTGGTGTATTTTTAAAAGTTTTATCACCCATGTTTAACTCCTTAGGAGTTCAGAGATCCACCTGATGAGTAAGTGAGTAGCACAGGATAAACAATTCATATCCATTTTTCTTTTTGTACCCTACATTTTACCCATTTTGGACCCATTGACTTATACTGGTGAAAATGAATATCCATGAGCAGGTTACAGATTACTTCCACTAGTGCACAGGATTTTATATTTCAGTTACCATGCCCCTGGTACCAATATCTCAAAAAATTAAATCAGCTGTAAAGTAGTTCCAGTGCAATTCCAGCCCAAGTTGCTGCAGCTAAGCTTTTAATATCAGTGTTCTGATTACACTGACTCTTAGTTATATACAGTAAGACACAAACACTACTTTCTCATCCAAGCATATTGCATGTGCTTTTCCTATCAGTTCTGTGTTATAAGGTTATATTTTTGTACTGTAAAACATTAGCTCTTTGGGGCTTTGCTGTCTGTAAAATTTCTGTGTAAACACTGGTCTCAGTGGACAGAGGTAACTTATTAAAATGATTAAGTATTGTGTGTCAGTCTGCAACAAAGCAAGGATGTACTCTACCCATTTTTTCATAGAGTGCCAGCCTTTAGATCAGCAGGCCAAATTATCTTTGTAAAGAAATGCCAATCTGCAGCTGTCAGTAAGGCCTCACCAGTTTGGGCCAGTTTGCAATTGGGCTCATATATTAGCATTGATTATAAGAGTTTAGCTGAACGGAAACTACAGAAATTTAAAGTTTTGTACAAAATTCTTAGCTGGCTTGACATTTTAAGGTGAGACTCAGACCCAGATTTAGTGGCAGTTCTGTTTATTTAGGAAGCAGCAAATTGCAGATCAAAAGAGTACAAAGACCTGATAGACTTTTTGCTTTTATTTCAGTTAGAAGAACCATTGAGATTGCCTCCTGCAAGCTAATTTATGGGGAGCATTGGACAGTTATTTTGATAGAGAAATGTTATCTGCTTCCAGCATGTTCTCAAAGTAAGTGGTGTGCTGCACTGACAATGTCAGCAGTTATTCTGGGGGAGAAACATTTGTCTATGTCATTGTTGCAGTAACATTTCACATAAAATAATTAGCCTATGTCCCAGTCCCTACTCTGACCCTCATAAGAGAAGGAATAGCCTGGGGCTGCTGAATCTTATGCTAATGATTCCCAACTATTTCACAGGGGAGGACCAGTGTCATTGACAGACATTTTAAATTTTGAAAGGTCCCAGTAAAGATTAAGGCCTCACTGTACATATGAGATAAAACGTATCTCCACCTCAGAATTAACAGTAAACAGAAAATTCAGACAAAGGCTACAAAGCAGATCAGAGTAACACAGTCCATGCTGATAAGATGCTTAGTAATTTAACTCCAAAGTCTACATGTTAATGGTCTCTCAACTCTATTGAGCTAAGTCTTTTGGTTGTGCAAAGAAAGCCAAGAGGAAACCTTGGAAGCTGCTGTGCATTTGCACTTCTGTATGGATCATGGCTCCAAGCTAGCCTGCACTTCCTGGCCAGGGACGACCCACAGACAAGGAACGTGCACCTAGAGGAAACGATTCTGTCTCAGCACTGCAAAGAAAGGGAGCACAGCTGGAAGGGAGCTGCCTTCCTGATGTCACACCAACTCAGGGCTTTCCTTATTGGGAAACTTAGACAACAAACCAAAGCCAGAATCCAGCTCCATCTCACAGGCAGGGCAGGTAGGGTTACCCAATGTTTAGCATTACTTGTAATTTGATAGGAAAGCAGTAAGTAATGTTTGAGAAAAATAATTCATTACTTGCTACAAAAGTTTTATGTAAATATACTTGCAAGTTATCTCCAGCAGGTAACCTTTGGAAGCAGGCTTAAGACTGACATTTGGAGTAAATTGTGCCTTCCATAACAATATTGTACCCCACCAATGTATGAAACTCAATCAGTAGGTGCTTGTGCTTGTAAATGTAGGCAGAAATTAACCCAAAAGCACATTTGAAAGGGAGAGACTTCCTCCTGTGATGTTAGGGAAGAAAGATGAGATCTTAGTGTTAAGTGTCTGGTAGCTCATGTATGCTTTAGCAGAACTATGCTGTATCAATAGAATATCCTGTTTTAAATAATAAAGATAATGAAGACTTCAAGGCTCTAGCCCTATCTGCTTTTCTTCTGTACCTTGATAAATAGTTGTGGTAGATACTGGTACCCTGGTGTCTCCCACTCTCGGCTCTAAAATGATACAGTTTTGTGTCTCCTATAAGCTAAAGATCTGACTCCTTAACTGCCTTCCAGTATTAACCTGTACCTAAATGCACCTAAGGTGCTGCTGGGCTCTGACACAGCAGTTTTAGACACCCTACATGGCTGCTTTAGTTGTGCAGCAGAATTTGAAAGGCAGAGAGAATTTGTGTCATTATCAACTGTATTCTGTAAATCATAATTCACTAGGGATATGGTAGGGACATTCCAAAATAAGAGGATTAGAAAACACCACCACCATTACCACACATCTGCATTCGTTGTTTTTAATGAAGAGGTAGCTCATTTGAATTGTACCATGAGGTACATTACATATTTAGCTTAAAAAGAGAGACAATAGCACCCTCGGTCAGTATGTTATTATTATGGTGGTGCTGACTCTGCATTAACTCCAGGCTTGTTTCCCTCCCCACTCTGCTTCTGTAGCTAAATTAATCAGCTTTTTGCACTGGTAGGAGCCAACACAGTGCTGGTGTATGCTGACAGTTCTTGGCTTAGCTCAGCGATGATTTATGCTGTCAAGAGTAAGCACAAATCACAGATGAGAAGCAAGCTTAATAATTCATATTAAAGACAGTCCTGCCAGTACAAGTTGTGGTTTATAAAAACACAGAATAGCAGAATAAAAAAACGTGCAAAACTAATCATGTACTACTGATCTGAAATATGCAGTTTCATTAGAGAAGGATTCTCTTTCTGATGGCCTTAGATAGTTATAAATAAGACTGACAATTTAAATATTATAATTAATTTTATTATTTTTTATAAATTATGTAAATAGAAACTATAGTTTCAGTATCACTTCACAGTGATGCTGCTGGGTTTCCTTTCAGGTAGCCTCTATTGGTAGAGCTGTCTGGCATGTTCAATTTATGACCAAACCTGACTGATAAAATATTTTGTTCCTCAGGGCCTTTCGTGTCAGATGTGGAGCATTTTTGGGACTGTAGCAACACCTGCCCCAGCATTCCTTTGAAAGAGCTTCCCATTCTCTCTCCCCTTTCCCATACCACTAATAACAACTATCTGGTGCAGTTTTCACAGAAGATTAGAGGATTTTTAAGGAAACACATTTTGATCTTCAGAGTGCCTTAAATAAATTTCCAGAATTGTGGCTTACATGGAAAAAATGTTTCACTGGGTTTTCCATCTTTCAAACAGACCTCTCCCACCTCATCCTTCAGATGACAGACATATCCTACACATAAGCTTCTCCTGTTAAGATCAAGTAGAAGGGATAGGAGGGAGCAGGGAGTCCCACAGTACCCCCTGCATCTTGCAGGCACTCCCAAGTGCATTTGTCCTCTCCCACGAGCTCCTGCTTTCCCTCCTGTCCCAGCAGGAACCCCTGGGGGGGACAAACAATGGGTACCTCCATACCCCTGCTGGTGAGGGTAGCAAGGCTGTGTCTATCTGACAGGTCAGTGCAAACACTTCTCAAAAAACCTCTAAGCCAATTCAATACCACTGATACAGTATTTCTGAAAAGTAGCCTCCTGGACTATTTTTTTTACCCCAGAAATGATGCCATGTCTAAATCCAATTTGTAGTAAAATCAAAATTTTCCCTGACAGTCTGTCCAATCTTTTTTTCCTCTCTTTCTCCAGTTTTCACTCCAGACTAAGCTTTACATGCAAAATGACTTGAAATTTCAGGAAATTCCAGTATTTAAAATGAAGGTTTGGCTACAAAAATATTTGGGTCTTATTTAAATTGTGCCTAAGTGTTGCTTTCAGCTTTCAGAGCTATGGAGTCAGAATGCTCTTTGTAGTATAACTTTAAGCTCAGCTTTACATCAAAGTTCAGATCACACCAGAAGAAAGCAGTAAATGGCGGACTTATAGGAAAAAGATAATGGCTAACACATTTCTATATGTTTCAGTACTTAAACAGTTCCAGAAACTCCAGTTTGAACACCAAAATATTACAGTGACTGACCAGATACCAAAATGAAAAAGATGAAGTTAATCTTATTACCACCCTCTCATGAACGTATCCCATCTGGTTTTGAGTATAATCTGCTTTGAAGAAATGGAGTAATGTGATTTTAGACCAGAAACAAACTGGGAAAAAAAGCTTCCCTACACTTACCTTACATAATCATTTTACCATGTAGTGATCAATAGTCAGTTTTCTCAAGTTTACAATTAATATCAAATTGTTATTAAATTTTTGGAGGTTTCCTGGATTTATTTTGTTTTCAGGATTCTGTCTTACTTGGTACAATGTTTACCTTGGTACAATGTTAATTACTGAGAATTTATTCACTAGTTCTAGCAATCTAGTTAGTAGAATAGGAGGCAACACTGACAGTTCAGCTAAGACACAGCATAATCTTGGATTTCAAAATGGGAAAAAACCTTTTAAAACCCTGACCACTCCACAAACATTATTTTTGCCATGGAACAACTCTGTTATCAATACCAATTCATTGGCCTTGTGTAGCTGTGAAGACATTCAGAAGCTCTGATTTCTAGACAGCATTTGCTACCGGCTTCTATTAGGACATCTTAACCAGATAACCTGTACAACAAGAATCTTATTTGCATGACAGTGGTGCATGTGGCCCCAATGCATGTCTGCCTAAGTCCATCAGGCTGGCTCTGCAAGTAACTAGAACCTCTTTTGTGGGGTTGGGATGGGGAGGCACAAACGAGTGCACAGCAATATTTACTCTTCACAGAATGTTTTCTCTGGCACCTCCATGATTTGTTTCCAGTGCCTCTCTCTCCCCAAAAGGACAACAAGTACATTTATATGTGTTTTTAAAAACCAGTTCCCATCTCAGGCCTACTTTGTGCAGACTGTGTTATCAGCAACTTCCATTTCTTCTTAACTGGCGAGTAAGAACAAGCTACAATTAAAGGGTGAAGGTATTTATTCTTTCTTCCCTGCCCTGAAGGGACTGAACTGTTGCCAGCAATTACAGGCAGCTGGCAGTTCCCTGGGATCATAGTGACCAGGAACCAGTAAGAGCACTCTGCTCCCATCTACCTGTCCTAGAAAAACTCCTCTGCCACTGAACAGTGACACTTCCCAAGTCTGCCTTTCCTCTGGCCTCTGAACACCCACCAAGGAATGGTCTTCATTTCCAAAGGCTAGCCACCCATTTAGGTCAAAATCCTAATCTAAGAAGAGTGGTGAAAATGTTGCCATTCAATTCACTTCTTGAAAGCAGTTTCAAAATCTGTGATGTAAACATCCAAAGTGTGTGGGCACAGGTGTAACCAGCACTGAAAAGGCAATGGAAACCAGGGCGGGTGGCTGCCATTGTGGGTGACAAGTTACATCACTGCCAACTTGTGCTCCCACTTTGCATAATATATAAAATTATCCTTTTGTGTGTGTGTAACAAGTAGGGCTTTCTGATGAAGTTTCCATCATTGCAGTGGCTGTTTTCATGGTGTACTTGGAGACTGCACAGAATGTGATCCTGTTGTGGTGCCTTTGCATATTTTAGTAACAGGTAGAGACGCCCAGTATTGTGTGCAAGTAACTGTGTTACTTTTTATAGTAATGTTGTTAACTTGTCTCATCCTGTGCTGCTACTACTAAGTGTTTTGCTTTGATTTACGTGGGTGGTTGGCAGTCTCTTCCTAAATAATAGGCAGTGCAAAATAGAACAAGAAAATCTAATGTAACAGAAAATTGTGTGAACTTTACAAATCAGAGCAGTTTAAATACTCTAAGTTTGTAAGATATTTTTTAGATTTCCAGTCAACTATTAGGTAACGATATTTCACACAGACTGTTTAGAAGCAATGAATCAACAAGGTGACTGAATTAATTATTATTTTCTCTTTCTTCTCTTGTGTGTGTCTCTTTTTCTGCTTCACCATTTCTTCTTTTCTGTTCTATCCTAATCCTTCAGCATTTGTTTGATTTGAAAAATCTCCTTAGAATGTTGTTGCTTCCTCAGTAGCCCCTGTATTTGCTCCTTTCCTGCTGCTTTTTCCTCTGAGCTGCCCCGTTTCCACAACCATCTCTCCTGGTTCACTGGAGCACATTGCCCTCTAGCACTTGTACCCAGCAGAAGTCACTCAGCCAGTCGTGGCTGGGTGTTGGCTACCTGAACATAAGGAACACAACCAGAAAAGGCCTCTAACAACAAATTGCACTTAGTTCTAGTTCTGTGATTTTAGCAAGAAGAGGAACTGGATTTTAAATACTTGCATGTCTGCTTAAGTCCTTCCAGTTACTAGAAATACACAGATTAAAAAAAAAAAAAAAATCAGTTGTTTTTGGGGAATCCTGTGTAGTCTAGGTACAGCTTCACAAACCTAGAGGGTCAGGAGAGAGCCCCTGACAATTAATATATTCATTACCTCCTGAAGGAGAAAATGATGGCATTGAAAGCCATTCCTTTAGGTAAAGTCCAGAACAAGCCAGTGAAGAATATAGTTTCAAATCCTGACCACCAAATGTAAAGTTGATCCAGTCAAGATGTACAACAGCCTGAAACAGTTGGTTTCCACAGGCAGTAGCAGCTTCTGTAGTCTCTCTGCTCTATAGCCAGTATATTCAACAGCCATTTCACTTCTGTCTTGGCCAGGAAAATCTCCAGAAGTCTTTAGGAATGACTGCTGCTTCTCCTAAATCATTGCAGTTCTTGGTTCTGAATGTTGTTGCAAGTGCAGAGAATGAGCAGGACATTGTGTGGTTAAATACACGTGTGCTGACAGGCTTCAGCAAGTGCTGCTCTGAAGGATCTCAGGGAAGAGACAAACTTACCTTATGGCCCAGACCAATGTGAAGAGCAGCTCACTTCCATGTATCACTTGAATTTATCCACGAAGTCTGGTAGTGCTTGACTAGCAATAGTCTCAGCACAGATTAGGGCCACTGTCAGGGTCTGAGACACACACAGACACACAGACACACAGACACACACCCCTCTGTTCCTGAGCAGTGGTAGCTGCATGAACCTGTGGCATCCCAGAACAGGTGCCTGTGTGAGGAGCAGGTGGCTACAGAAATCTACTGGAGAGGTAGGAAACTGCCTACTCAGAAAAAAAATCACTCCTAACTTCCCTAGGCGCAGCTGCCATCACACAGAAAACTACTTTGGTGGTTCCTACCACGCCCACTGACTGTGCCTAGACAGGGACACATCTCTGAAATTATGTGGGAAAATCAGGATGGAAGACTGCAAGTCTTTAAGCCCCAAGGGTCTGCTTGTATCTACATTTACTGTATGGTTTAGAGGGTGCCCAGACCTACGCTCTAACTGGTTGTGGCTCCAACTCAAGACCACTCGTTCTTGAGACTCTCTCCAACCAGCTTAAGAATTCTCAATCTACAAAAGTAAATTATACCCAGATTTGTTGGTTTCAAAAGGGAACTGGGAGAAATGGACTAAAAATAAGCCCGTCTACCCTCCCACCCTCCCTCTGGCTACATTACAATGTGGCCTGGCAGCTGAACACCAGCTTGCCTTGTGCCTCAGATTGGAGGGGAAAAGATGTTCACTTGTATTGCCTCTTCTATTTCCTCTCTTTCTCCCATCCTTGATTATTTAACAAATGCACTTGAAGAAGTACCTGATTTTTTCCTATAACCAAATTATTTTATTCCTCTAATTGAATTTCAGGTTACTTTGGTGGCAGCAGCTTGAACCAGTTATCCTTGTGTTTCCCATAAAACATGCATACATCTGTGACAATTTTTTCTTGGTGTTTGACATGAATTTTACATGAGGGAAGATGAGGTTAAGAGCATTTGCCTTCATAATGATAGGTTGTATTTTCAAATTGCATAATATTTCTATTTTTAGAGATAAATCAAAATTGTTTCCAGAATCCCTGAGGCCTGTACTTCATACTTCCACAGAAAATGTGTCTCATACAAAACCTTCTTTTTTCATGAAGGACACAGAGAACTGATACAGTGGGAAGAAAAAAATGCTTACAGAAATACCATAAACAAAATTGTCCCCAGAGAAGGTTATAATAAGAAAAAAATTCCCACTAGTAGCAACAGGATTCTTAGTAATTCTGTATTGGCAGTGAGATAGTTCACATAAATTTTAATACATGCATATTAACTGGTTAAAAAAATGCAATTTTTTTTAGGCTACACAATTGCAGACTATAAGGCCGTAGCTTAGAATGGGACTTGATCAGTCTTTGTCATTACTAAATTTAGCTCCTTATCAGCAATTTTTAGAAACAGATTTTCTTCATCTGCAAACCTCTTGACATACATAAGTTTTTCTGTACAATATGTAGCCAAAGTGGCACAGGCACTAATATGCACACAGACAGCAGGCTCTGCTCTGGCTGCTCCTCATCCTCACAACTTGTTTCCTCCTGCATGTGCCACCATTAAGCAGCTGCAATGCAAGCACAGAGGAAGGGATTTGATGCCACATTCTTCCTTCTAGAATCAGATTTTGCACTTCAGATGGGCGTATGGAAGTGACATAGGACCATAGACCAAAACAGATATTTGGCTGCAGAGTGAGTGAATCTGAGTTAATGTACCACAGGTTACTGCAAGAGGTCTTAAAAGCCTGCTTTTGCACTGACCTGTTTCTCAGACAATATCTTCAGCCCTACTTTTGCTATATTTAGATGTAACTTCCCCTTTCATTGTTATATAGAATAAACCACTTATTCTCCAGAGGATCCAGAGAATATTTTTGGGAAAAAAAAAGCTTCAAAAATCCACAAGTGTACATCAAAATCAAAGTAAGAGCCACACATTTTGTAAAAGTTGGTGGTGCAGCACTGACATCTTTAGGGTTTCTTTGTGCAGAGGACATAATATATCAAATGCAGCTGGCTTATTTCATTTTGCAGATTCAACTTCCAGTTTCAGTATTCATTACTTTAAATATGTTAGAGGCAGGTAGAGCATGCCATATGTGCCAAATATGCTTTTTAATTTTTATGTCTTTGAATCTATAGCCCACTGTCGTTAAACAGCTTGAACTGCTTGCTGCGTACTTCAGCTAATTGAATGGGAGTCTTCTCTGAAATGTCATCTACAGCAACAGCTCCAGGGCTGCTCCCACTCCAGTGCTATGGACAAGTCTGAGCACTTCTTTCAACACTTACCTGCAGAAAAGTCAGTTTATTAGCCAGGTTTTAGGATTAGAGGCTCTCATGTGCAAAAAGCAGTTCCTAGGAGCACCCACAGCATCAGGGTTGGCCAAGCAATGCTACTTTCAAGAGAGTGGAGAAACTCTTCCAGTGGTTTTTGACACCACGCTGCAGAGAAGCAGACGAGAAGTAATCCACCTTGCTATATGTTCTTCCTACACAAACTGTTAGTTGTCTAAGGTTTTCCCCCCTTGCTTTCTTGCCTAGTTTGAAGTATCATTGGTGAGGTTTTTCACTGGCAGGAAGCACAAGTGGTTTTTTAGTCGACCAGTACTGGTCAAGAAACATCGTTTTTCTTGGCAACTGTTTCTGACTTACTGTCTACTGATAAGAGAAGTACATTTCAGGAAACTGAAAACAAAACATGTATACCTAGTGTTGAGATTAGGAATGAAGCTTTGGAGGAAACTGTCACAGTGACCCCTCATATGTTGTCATTGTCACAGATACACACACATACACATCCAACTTTATTAAAATTAAAGTTGTATTGAAATGGTGCTGAATTTTCCACCCGATTCTCTATTAAGCAGTATTCAGATAAACCAGCAAACAATCCTAGACCCTTCCGCCACTCCTGCAATTGCAACAATTTACTTTGACACTGCTGTGGCAGTCTGGAGGGGAAAAATCTCTTTGGAGATTCCAATTAGTAACTGGCATTCATTAATAGAAAAATCTGCTATGCTTCCTATGCATCTATAATCTTATTTTATGGTGATATGTGCATCACTGGACTGATACCTCTGTCAGCCTGAAGGTGATTCCTGCACCTTGGAACATACCAGGTCAGTCTCAGACTTATTCTAGTCTAAGCAATACTTACAGAAAAGCTGCTATTTCAGCTGCAGTGCTACAGACTTGTATCCAGTTAGAACCTACCACATCCCAGCTGTGTGATGCTTTTGCACAGTTTTGACCAATTCTGGTTTGTTGCAGTCAAAAAAAAGCTGTCTGGCAATAATTTTTGCATAGCACTTAAATAGCACATTCCATGATGTACTCATACGTGTATATATGCACTTGAGGTTAGACACAGACAGGATCCTTTGTCACACAAAGCCATTAAACTTCTTGTATAAACAGTGGAAACATACAAAGTAAACATGCATGCAGGCCACATGCTTCATTGCAAAGACAATTTGCCGGAAACAAATGTATTGGGTCTTGTAGAGAAATGGCACAAAAACAATCAGAAAGGAGGCAAGGGACACAGGAAGCAGGAGAGCTGAAAGTGGGGTCTGGTTTATGGCTGAACATATGTTTGGCTCTTTTTGCTTGGCTAAACATGAGAGCTTGCATCTTAAGCAATGCCTAAAAAGGACGAGTGGAATTAAAACCAGAACTGCTCTGTGGTCTTGCTTATTTCTTCAGGAAAAAAGAGAATTATGCAAGTTCCTTGTAAGACTACATCCAAGACACCTGATATCTAAAGGCCAAAATCTTTTTATAACTGAAACAAGACAATATCTGTAAGATTATTTTATAAAATTTAAATTAGCAGTATCTCTCATGTGATCCAACTCATTCCTGTATGTGTACGTAAGAAAGTAGAACTCAGGGCACAGGTATTTTTACTATGTGAATAAATTAATTATCTGGATAAATAAAGTTCACACATTTGTCCTAATTTACAACTGACATTAAGAATTAGCAGCAGTTCTCTTTATTGGAATATTTTTTGCTTCTGTAATACAGAGATATGTTGAAAAGGGTTCTTTTCCATATGTGGCCACAAGACTTGATCAAGAAATGTCAAATCACATAATTATGGCACCTCTCAGCGGCTCAGTTGTGAGCTACTGCAACAAGACATGCTAGGAAATCTAGGACTAAGCTGCACTAAAGTTTAATTTTTGGCTTCTAACAGCTTTCCTTGGTGCTCCTGCATTTTGAATATACTTCTTAAAAGTTTTTGAGCAAAGTAGGCTTTCAATAGATTGTCTTCTTAACGTTAAAAAAATGTTGGTACTTTGCTATACATGACAATAAAAAGGAAAAAAAAGTAGCCACAAATACCTTTTGCAGCGACCAACTTCCTCAGCAATATATTTGGCCACTTTGATAGCAAACATGATTTGAGTTTCATTTAAAAATGTTAAGTTTCATAGGAATCTATGATTTTCCAGAAGCAGCCTTGGGAAACAAAACAAAACAAAACAAAAGCCCCACCAGTAAACTCAGAAGGGTAAAGCAACATGATAAAAAAATACTAATGAGATAAAGATGAGTAAATGCCTAATCTAATCTAATCTAATCTAAGTTCCTTTTAACACAGCCAGGAACTACAGATTTGACTTCAATGAAGGGGTGGAACAGAGGACTCCTGGTTCTCCAGGGAAAGATGGAAGGCATCTCAACCATCTTCCCACAGCTCACACATTTCAGCATTTGGCACAAAACAGGGATTTACACAAAAAAAAAATCTCCTGTCCTACTTATTTACTCATTATGTTACCTACAACAGAGGAGACCTGCAATGTCAAGTCACAGACCTTGATGCATCCAACCCAAACATTTATTATTAGTTTTCTTGAGGCAGCATACAACAATTTTTTTCTGATAGACAGGTCCTTAGAGTTCCTCTGCTATTGGATAAAATAACCAAGACAAATATTAAGTGAAGAAAATTAGCTTTATTTATGTAAATTAGAAAAAAGAATTGTTAGAACTTTGGTCAAATTGTTAATTCTGTACAATTTACAATTATATTTATATACAAAACTTCTAGTAAAATACAGTACATCACACTCTTCCTGAGTCACAGTGTGTTTCTCAGTTCTGTAAATATTTTTTTCTTCTTCCTTTTAAAGCAATTAGATTCAAGAAGGAAATAGTATCCTCAGTTTGACAGTGTTTGGTTTAGGTAATACTGGTATTAAGAAAGAAGTCAATACTTTGTACTTAGAAAATACTTTATAGCCATTGTAGTTTTGATAGTTATTTTTCTATATTAAAATATGTTCCTTGCTAAAAATGTTAATTACATACTTCTCATTATGAGTTTGTTGCACTCTGTTTATAGACACGAGACAAGGTGACTTCAAATACTTTCCTCTCTCGCTGCAGAGATACAGAAATTAAGTTACATGTAGACATCAGTGATCATTCAAAGATCAGGGACCACCCATCCAGAGAGAGCAGAGGTCTGAATTGAGGCACAGTACGTTAAAATTGCTGTCCAGTCCTGGACAGGATATGGAAGCTCTTGCCTGGCTCCCCTAATGCAAACACACATCCTGAAACGTGAGACTGTGTCAGGCAGCAAGGCACTGAGCCTGTCAATCCTTACATGTGCATGACAGCGCCACTCTGGGAAGAGCCACAGTCCCCAGAGAGGCATTTAGAGCTGCGTTTCACAGCATTCCTTACATCTTGGCCAGCTCAAGATGTTATTAGGATTAAAGCTATCCATATGACCTTTATTGAGTTGAATTTTCTGAGATCAACAATGAACTATTATAAGGCTTGTAAGGATATTTAATCTGTTCAATGAATGATGCAGTGTGTTAAATTAGTAATTGGCATAGATTACAACCTGTAAGTAAATTTATGTCCCTGTTAAATCCAACAACTGATTACAGTAACTTATTTTTGAGAAATATTGATTTAAAAAAAAAGTTAACTTTTCTTAATGGCTAAATGTGGGATGCTCCTAAATGTATCTATGGTAAAGTTCACTATATTTTTTTTAATATAAGCATGTGCATTTCTGATATTTTAGTCCAAAATAATAAAAATAATAAAAAAATACAGATTTGATGACCTCTGATTTACTCACAGTGTTTAGAGATATTTAAGAACTCTTGCACAGAAAGAAAGTTATCTAGAGACTTGCTTTCTCTTAAAAACTTTCTGTAATACTTCAGCACAAACTGAAATACATGAGATCAACTCATGACAATCCTTTGTGAAAAGAAATTAAAGGGACTTTTTTGTTGTTGATATCAAAGTGCGTACAGCGACAACATGGGGCTTTAAAGAAAATTGGTCTTTAGCTGAATGCTTGAACTCTTCCCAGGATTTTTTGCATGTTTAGTAGCCTTCACTTTGATGCTTTCCTGATTGCCTTTAACAGCTGACTCAAGCCTGGCTTTCATAGTTGGAGAGGAGGCCATTAGGTTTTTAAAAACTGATGAGTACTGTGGACCAATCTGCATTAGAGTTTGCAAAGCAAACTCATGTAGATTTTTTGCCGAGGTTGTAGCAGAAACCAGAGCATTTTCATCCAAAAGAAAGGAAATGAGGATGGGAAGAAAGCAGGCCACCAAGTGAGCACCTATAAACATTGAAAACAAAACTTAAATACACAATTTTTAAAAATAGGTCAAATTCTAACTATTTCTCTAAGTTAACATTTAATTCAAACTGTAAAGCTGCAAATGTTAGCTGAACTGTAGGGTAAGAAAGCCAACATTCCTGCAAGCAATTACGTTGGCAATTAGTGTTCAGGACTGAATTCCTAGCGATCATTTTGGTTTTAGTTTGTTATTTATGGCAACTTTGAGCATCTTTAATGCTTCGGGTACAAGAAATGGAAGTAACTTACGATGCTGTTCCTCAGCAGCAGCTGTCAGAGCTGTAACCACCTTTATTCCCTCCTGAATTACTTGGAGTTCAGCAGCATTTTCAGGTTTTGCTTTTTCTGTTTCCTGCAGTTTCCCCACAATGGATGGTGCTAAAGAATGGATGTAAGGGAATGACACAGTTTTGTTTGGATGCTGAAAGATGGAGTGCAGCAGCTGGTAGCATTTACACTGTACCTAAAAGGGAAAAAACTGTTATAGTTCAAAAGACATCTCTGGGTGTTCGAAATCTAATAGCCTGTCGGGGAAAAATTTTTGGAGGGGGAAAATGTGCCTCACAACCTGAAAATTCATCAGGTTTTATGCTGTTCATGTATAATACTTTATAGGAGCATTTTAACTTGTCATCAGTTATTAATAGAAACCAGATCATGCATTCTGTTTCTTTCCATCAAGTCTTGTATCTTCCGACATTTTTAAGGGAAAAATACTATTTTTGTTTGAAGATTAGTATTATTTTGAAAATACTCTCTTCTTAGCAAAAGTGCAGTAATATCAAAAAAGTGGTGCTTAAATTACAAGCAGTATCTCTGTCAACCTGTAGGCACAATTTTAAAATGCCTCAAATGGTGCAGTAGCTTGCATCTCTTTGGAAGTCAATAGGACGGAACATGCTAAGTTCCTACATAATTTCTGAATGGCTCTGATGCCTAAATACTTGGATGAAATTTGCAAATGCATACTAATATTTCTTTATAGTAATATTTGGCATTTTCAGCTTCCTAACAGGGAAAACCAAAGTTTACAATATTAGGAACGTACTGGTATATAAAAAAGTGTTTCTTACAGTTATTTCTCAAGTAAATGAAACTTTGCTTAATTTTTTATTACTACACAAATATACACATATAGGAGACGCAAGAAAAGCAACTTACAGTGAATTCTAACAAATATGAAATCTAATGTATGTTGTTTTCAGAGCTGAACTTTGAAAGTGAGGTAGTCCCAGCACCTAAAAAGCCATTTGTATAAATACTTTTTTCCCCTGATACATGTTTTTTTAGGTGAAGGAGAGTAATATGTGAACTGTGGCACTATAATCTAATGCCCCTACATGAAAATATTTATGTTAGGTCAGAACAAAGCATTAATCTACTAATCAGTAACCTGCATCCAGCAGTGACCAGGAGCTGATGCTTATGGGACAGTAATGGTTTTTTAGTGGTACTTGCTCCAGCTCCCAAAGACTTTTCCTGTGCAAATAACACTATCTGTGTATCGAAGATAAAATGAACAAATACAATTTGACAGGTGCTTGAAACACTACACAGCTATATTGTGTACTTAGCAATGCATAAAGCACTGAGTCTGATGAAGTAAAAAAAAATAATAGGAATACAGAATTGCATGCAGAACAATGATTAAATGCACTGCTGGACATGTTCTTGCTCACTTGTTCAAACTGTATTTTAAAATACAACAGATATAGTCAGGAGAGAATCAACTTCCATCAACACACAGGGCTAGCAACACAACTAAAATAAGCTAATACTCAATCAGTATGGTAGAGACATTCTAATACCTTCACCAGTACTTACAAGAGGATCTTTAGAGTCAAGTGTTGTTTTAAACTTCTCAATACAACGCTTCTGAAGGCACTCTACAGCAGTAACGTCTGGGCTGGTAGACATAACAAATACTGTAACAGCAGTGAGAAGGCTGACTTCATCCAGTTCTTGGAGAAGGCCATCTGCTACCAACAAAGTAAGAAAACTGTTAGATTTGCATTAAGAATTCTATGAGTTTAAGTGGTACAAAGAGGTGGAATAGAAATATAATTGTGTTTCTTCAGGAACTTCTGTTTTCAAATACACGACATCCTCTGATACAGTGAGATGGACTTTTACTGCAATAAAAGCCAAGGCCAAAATGGGAATCCAGGGGTGATCACATGCATATTTAGAAATTGTAGCAGACTCCTATTCCACCTGTTTTTCTGTACATATATTCCTGTTTCTTTGTGCAAAATACATTAAATATCTTTGAAGACCTGGTGTGACATATTAGAGTACAATCTATTTGAGAATAATATAAAATCTGCATTTAGAATATACATTCTTTTGCTATAAATTTTAAATAATTTTGTAAAGAAAAGTTCCAGCAACAAATTATAACATAAGAGTTTAAATGCAATGAAAATACTAAAAAACCAGGAAGTTGAAGCAGCAGACAGTAAACTGATTCAAGATAAAATATTTTTTTCTTGCCCTTCTGTTTTAAAACCCTTTGCTTCACTAGAGACAGTGGAGAACCTGCACTCAGTGTCCAGCTGTCTTTTATGCTGAGCTGTACACTGAAGCCATAGCTCCTGTTTATGCCTTCATATCACAGAACTACACTGTGGCACTACACCACACGGGAGTAAGAGTAAGTAATTAAACCAGGAATCCTGCTTTCAGCTGGGGTACAGCTAATTTCTTCTCAGTAGCTGTTGCAGTCCTGTGTTTTGGATTAAGAATGAGAATGGTGTTGATAACCACTGATGTTTTAGTTTTTGCTAAACTGTGTTCATTCTAAGTCAAGGACTTTTCCCCTAGTCTCATCCTGTGCCAGTGAGAAGACAAGCAAATGAAACTGGGAGGGAGCGTGGCTGGGATGGACAACCTGAACTGACCAAAGGGATATTCCACACCACAGAACATCATGCCCAGTAAATAAACTGGGAGGAGTTACTTGGAAAGGCAGATGATCTGGGTTCAGGAAGGGGGATCTGGCAGGGCGTGGTAAGCAACTAAACAGTGCATCACTTGTTTGTCTCCTTTTGTTACCATTATTATTGCAATTTACCATTATTACTTTATTTTACTCTAGTTTCAATTACTAAATTGTTCTTATCTCAACACAGAAGTTTTATTTTGATTCTTCTCCCCACTAAGCCAGGGTGGGGGGAAGAGGGAGTGGGGGTTGAGCGAGTGGCTGTGTGGTGCCTGATTTCCAGCTGGGCTTAAATCACAACACACACGTTTATACATTTATAGATGATGACTTCTCATAGGGACTGTAGGGACAAGATCACACTATAGTTCCAACAGTTGTTGGTAATCAGCTAATTCTCTTGTGACTAAGACAGGTCTTTTTTAGATGCGCATTCAATTTAAATCAAACCAAACGATGTTTCACACATACATTTCTCATTTTTAACTCACAAACCAAATATTTGTGCTTACCTTGATCCCAACAGTCAAGCACTGTGACCAAAGCACTACGTAGAAGATCAGTCCAAGCCTTCTGACTCTTCTCTGCTCGAGCCATTGGGGAAGACAGGAGTCCTTTAAGAGCTTGTAGAGATGCAGCAACTGTCAGAGGTAACTGGCCATCTTGCAATTTCACAGCGGTTTCTTTAAGTACTCCAATAATTAGGTACAAAATAGTAGGAAGAACCGAAACACTTCCTGTAAAAAAATGCAAATTAATTTCACAGAAATTACAAAAAATGCAGGTACCTTTTCTATTAAAAAAAAAAAAAATTGAGGTAGTTTTTCTCGAATTCTCTTTTTTGTTTATAATTTATCATTTCTAAGCATATAGAGGCACTGGTAATTTGAAGGAAAGATTTGAAATATCATGTGACCTGCTATAGCAAACAGGGAGTCAGACTGCTTAAGAGAACTTCCCCTTTACAGTAAGCATTGTATATATTTTCTTTGATGATTTTACTACATGAAGTGTGGAATTATGACACATTCAGAGAAAAGTAAGAGCAGAAACATCAGAACCACTGAGGAGATTGTTCTCATGGAAGAGAAGCCCTGGAAGTATGCAAAGTATGGTAGTGCATACAGTATATAGTAGTGTATACACTGGTACATAGTATATTCTTTGTGTATACTACTATATAGAAAGAAGAGTAGAAACAAAGTATAAGCATCTAAGTACATTTTGCACCCGAAGACAATACAGTGAAGGAAATTAAGAGGGGGTAATTTCAAAACTGGCAAGAGTTTTGAAATTACTTCTACCACATGATGTGTGGTTAGCTAAGGATGCCATTTTTCCAGAAAATCACTGAAGTTAAGAATTTAGTAAGTAATAAGGACTTCAGAATAAATATATGTATGGAAAACCCTAGAATTTAAAAGGAAGCCTCTAAAAAATATCTTGGAAAAGAGAAGACCAAAGGAGGGAAGCAGATTGTTCAATAGGCTACTAAAGAGATTTTCATGCCTGGAAATCTGATAGTTGACCAGTCATAATAAGAGACCACTAAATATGTTTGAAAATTCACAGGAATAACATGGCATAGCAGTGTCATTTATTTTTATGTCTTGGAATCTAATTGTAATACAGAACTCTGCATATATTGGAGGCAATCTAGAAACCTGCATACTTAAGTGTTGCTTCTGTGTTAAGTTATAACTCAGCAAAGCACAGAGTCAAGAATATGGCTTAATATGCTTATCTCATTCCCTAACCAGTGAAATGCTTATGTTCTTGAGATTTTAATACACTGATGCTCATGAGAGATCTGTTGAATAATGAGGGTCTCTGACTTATAAGTATTTTCTGAAGCTGAGGACATCTATTTTTGAACAGCCAAGTCTTGGAGAATTTACTGTTGAAATTCAGTAGGAAATGTAGGTCATGAACATCATTTACTTGCAAATTTTTTTATGTGAACATATCATGACAGGTGCCTGAAGTAAGAGACATGGCAGTCACAGGACTGTAACTTCAGTTACCTACTAAGGGAAAAAAATCATGCAATTCCACAGAGGAATTCTCATCTCTTTGATTATGTGAGCTGACTTTTGGAGCTGCCTCCAACTGACTGTATAAGTAAGCTGAAGCTCCTCTTTTCAGTCACCTGAATGAAATGCCTAACTTCTCTAGTGTAAACATTCCCTGTGGTCTGATCCTGCAAGCTCTTTGTTTGTGGAATAACATGGAGAGCTGAACACAAAAAGATCTATAGTGAGAAAAAATTCACAGATTAGTTTTCATACAAGATAGTTGTCCCCAGATCTAGATGACGCTACGTTTATTTCCTCTCACTTTGAACTGATAAATAACGGGCTGCAGATGGAAATGAGAAAGCATATCATCACCTTACAAGGACTGCAAGGGCTGCCAGCTATTCCTTTTGGAATATTGTATTCCCCATAGAAAACTAATTTAGCAGAGAACAAATTTTTTTAAAAAACAAACAAATTTGCAAGGGTGGTAAATGCCAAAAATTTGCCTAAGGTGTAACAACAATACTTAAGGTGGGAACAGAGGAGTAGGGCAGAAATGGTTTGTAAGTGTGGCTGTACCAGTAGTGAAAGTTTATATGTATGAATATGATATTGAGGCCTGGTGGTGGGGAACCATCCTAAAGTTTGGAGTAAATCCAAAATGAATCATGGGTAAAAGTCAACCAATCTGAGAATTCAACTGTAACTCCTTGCAGCCGCTTGTTAATGTTCAAATGATGGAAAGGTAAAATCACACATTTCCCTTTTAAATTTAATTTATGTCTGAATTATAAATTCCAGAACAGACAATTCAAGTATAATCATGTATACTGTTGTATACTTCCCAGTACAAAAAGAATCTATTAATTGCACTGTTACAGGGTGGGAGGAAAAGAGAAACTACTCCTTTAATTGATACAGTTTTGTAACTTGTTTTGCAATTTGACAGTCAAAAAATAATTAGAAAAGGAAATTGTCACAAGCAAATGAACAAAACTTGCTGCCAGACTTAGCCAGCTAAGAAAACTAGGTAATAACAAAGGGAGAGAAGGGCCTAATATTCTTTTATTTATCCTTTCTTGTGATGAAATAGCATACCTTCAGGAGAACAGATTGCAGGGACATCAGAGAGAATAACTAATGCTGCTGCTACCAGTCTACTTCCATCTTCTGACAATAGCAGATGTTTTCCAGGTGGAACTGCAGGGCTACAAGTTAATTTAGGGTTGAGCTGGGGAAGCTGTCTGACAAGAATACAAACACACAGCTCCAGTGTTGCGAAGACTAATGATTTTCCAGGCACCAGTCCCCCCGTGTCTTTGCCTTCTCCAAATTCTGGTAATGTTTCCTTTTCTGCAGCACCATCATCAACTGAAAGAAAAACAAGAAATATGCCAGAAGTCTGCAGGCTGTGACTTGTTTTCCAAAAAGTTTACTTTTTAAGACTGTTTCAGCACCAAATTATAATCTTGACACTTATATATGTGCATGGGTATGTATTCAAAATTCCACTAGCAAACACCTATTCTTCTGAATAAGCAAACTATGCAGTGATTGCCAAAAGGGTGCACAACTGACTTTGACATACAAGACCCTGAGGCACCAAGCCAATGTCACCTGATACAAGCATTTTGAGTCTTCTCTCATTTTTTTCCTTTTAGAAAAATGAATATTAGGAAGTTACAATCAGAGTAACTACTGGAACCTGGCTTGTAAAAGCTGTGTGTGCCGAGTGTGTCCATTGCTCAATTGCAGCTGACCCCAGCTTTTCACTAGGACTCCTCCCTCCCTGACACCTGAGCTGATTCAGTTGCATTTTCTGCAGTCTTTCTCCTCACTTTCTGCCCTCTGTTCAACACCTCAACCACCTGCTATCTATCACACCACCTGAATTTCTTATGTCAGGAACCTGGACTGTCTTAAGTAAACTAGAATTAGAATCCGACTGTGAAACACTTCAATTAAGACACATCTCAGAATATAAGTTTCCAAGAAAGATTGCTTTAACCCTGATAAGAGGTATTCAAACATCTCATACAGTACTGTACCTTCTGCACTTCTCCGCTTTTCCTTCACATGTTCCTGAGCTGCAAAAAGAATCAAGCGAACCACTTCAAGGGCAGCAAGCTGAATATCAGGTGACTCTCTGGTCAGTATCAGTCGATGCAAAACATTCAGCAGCTCTACACCCAACTCCTGCAGTAAGAAAAACATTCAATATATTTTAATTTTAACTCAGGAGTTGTATGAACTTGTTAATACATGTTAAAGCCAACAGTATTACTCTGATTGATGTCACTAAGGAACACAATGTAATTGATGCAATCATGGGAGTTGGCGTTTTCTTCACCATCCAGATCCTAGCTCCCAGTAACAGCAGTCCCTATCGATTCTCCCAACAAAACAGTTACCACAGTTATTTAAGATACAGGGCACTTAAAACAACTAAAAAAGCCAAAGTAATCTTTACCTTCCAGCTTCTTAACTCCTGTAGGTAAGGACACTACATTGTATCCCTCCTACACTATATGCATTTCCTTGGACAGAGCATCAGCCATCAGCAGAACTTAGCCATGCCCACAGGCTTTAGCACTTTCACTGGGTTAGACAATTGCATGGCACACAGCATGGTATAAAACTTAATTTAAAGAAAAAAATAAAAGAAATTTCAGATTACTAGTTCTTCTTAGGATCACTGTTGTTGCTTTTTGGTTTTGCCTTTTTTCTTTCTTTAGTGTCACTGCTTTTGTCCAGTCTTCTTTTACTAACTTTGATTTTTACAACAGAATTAATTCAACTATGGCTTGACAGAGAGAGAGTAAGAGAACTCTCTTTTCCAGAATTCTGTGTTTATCTGACTCTCATCCTATTCATCTAATTACTCCCTCCTGACAAAGCATCCTCAAATTCTCTGTCCCTCACCTTACAGGTTCCATATTGTGTTCTTTTTTTCTCTCCTCCTTCTACAGCTTTGGGCTTGGGTAAGGCATATAATTTACCTACTACTTTTACATTGAAGATTCCTGGAAATACAAGAGATCATAGAGGCGCTGTTGAGACTAAAACTATGCCTTAATTCTGGGGGGCATTTGGTCATTATGCATTACCTGATCACCACCAATTTTAGACCTCGGCCATGGAACATCCAAGAGTGCCTGCAGGGCATGTAAGCAGGCAATAATGTTCTCCATTGCTGCATCCGATCGAGGAGAGCACAGGAACTCCACACCGATTCCTGCAAGCATCAGAAAAAAACACTCCATGTGTACTTGAAATTTTAAGAAGCAATTTTTTCCACTAAGTAACCTCACAGAAGGTTGAACAACCACAGAAGTAGCATTTTAAGCAAATTCATCTCCTATTGGTAATATCTTGGGGTAAGACCTCTATTTCCATCAAAACAGTGAAAGAAACTTCACCTTCTAGACACTGTAAGACCCAATTATAACTGGCTACTAACATAAATAAAACCCCAGTAATTTCTGAATAAAACATAAGATCCAATGAACAGACAGGACAATTCATAATGAATATACAGCAGAATATTTGCCTAATCACTCTGATTTATGTAATAAAAGGAAATGCTGAAAGTAATAGCAGTTCACAAACTCGAAGGCTGCAGCTTTATTTTCCCATTTAAAAAACACGCTAAAAATGCCAACTGCCACAACTAGATAACCAGCAGGTAGTAAATTACATGAAGCCTAAGCTTGTAAATCCTAGAGGAGATAAGAGCTATCTTTTTTCTCAGCGTTCAGGACTCCTCAAAATATTTGAGATAACCATATAAGCTGCAATCCATATTCTCATCGCAGTTGTACAGCTGTAACTCCAAAATGTGTGATGACTTGGGAACCCAGTCAATGTCCACTGAACAACAGCTGCACAACAGAAAACCAGTTTTCAATTCTTTCAGTTTCTCTGTAGGAAATGAAAATTAAAACGCTATTTTATTCAAAAGCAGAATAAACAAGCCATATGTCCATGGTGAAGTGTGTGAAATGTAATGCACTAAGCAGTAGAGGAAGCAGGGGAAATGAGCAGCTTTTGTATCAGAGGTCCCACTTCTGACTGAGAGCAATAGAGTTCAGAAGGGAGCTGGCTCTCTGCAGAAAGACTGGGATTCAAAAGAAGACAAATGTAACAAAGTTATACAAACTCATTGCAAAAAGCGATTAAAAAAGAAGGCTACAAAAGAGATGCAAAAAACCCACCAAAACCAGAAATGCCTAATTGTGTAAATTTAGAGAACTGAATTCAACTACCTGATTAGCTCCTGCAGTAGTGGAGGCTTAACAGAGCTTTATATGAATGTAAGGAAACACTTTACTGAGTGAGTGACTGAGCACTGGCACAGGTTGCCCAGAGAGGCTGAGTCTCCATCCACACAGATATTCAAAAGCTGTCCAGACATGGTCCTGGGCAGATGGCTTTGTGTGACCCTGCTTGAGCAGGAGGTGGACAAAATGATCTCCACAAGCCTCTTCCAACCTATGACCTATTGTGTGATGTAAAACTGTACTTCAGTGAAACGAATCCATACACTCTGTAACCATACTGATAAAAACACTGTAAAATCCACCCTTGAACTTGCATGTTTATGAGCAGAGCAATAAGCATTTGTTTAGGGCTTGTTTAGCTCACAGTGGCTTTTGTACCACATTTGGGAAAATACCTTTCAGTTTTCTCATTGGGACTTAAAATTCTTCTGACTGTTTTTCTAAAAGATGCGATATTGAATGATGAAGTTAAATTTGAATCATTAAAAATTTATTTGATAACACTTTTATTTACATTTTGAGTTACGCCATCTAGGCAAACTATGCACTCACGCACTAACCCAAGATAAGATGAAATCTGTCAGTATTCACATCCTCAGGAGATTTCACCAAGGGCCTGGTAGAAGAATCTTGACACATGGTAGTTGGAGTAACAGGTCTGGAGAGATTTGTAACTCCTTCATCTGGATCAACAACAATGAAACCTGTGCTAGTGAGCCATAAAGCTGTGGCATAAAGTATCAGTGCCCAGGAGTTGTAGTAATGAGGTCTGGCATTTTCAATTGTCTCTGCTGTATAAAATGTACCACCTACAAGAAAAGAAACTAGTTTTAACGGTGTAATTTATTTTCAACTACTGTATTTTCTCATTCTTAAAACAGGATTGTGTTCTAGGTATGACTTTTTTTTTAAAATGTTCTGTATTAAAATTCAGGGTAATAAGGGCACTGCGTTAGATTTGTTTGTACAGAATGCAATAGATTACCTATTTCTTCTTTCAGCCATAAATATATCCAATGAATAAGAATACCAAGCCACTCTTCACATCCATGAAACCTCTGTTCTCAAAAGCAGTTCTGATCTTTAAATAGGTCCATAAGTAGGATAATTTTCTATGCAATTTAATCTTACTATGATCTTAACACAAGTCAGTTTGCTTACAAGGGACTTATGAAAATACAACTCATTTGCCTTTTTACCTTCAGCTGGTAGTTGTGATGCATATTCTGGAGGCAAAGTTAAGAGAGCAAAATCCTGAAGTGCAGCAAGCCAGAGCTTGCTCAGAGTTCCAAGATCGGCCTGTACCAAATCCAGAAGACCGCTGGCCGAAAATGTTCCATCTCTGTAGCTTTCTTCTGAGGAGTTTGCAATTTTTAAACAGTGCTTGTTTGTATCACTTTGATTTTTCTGCTTTTCAACCGCAACTATGTAAACCTGTTGATACATTTGGATAGAGAGTTGCAAATATTAACACTTGGAAAATTGCTGTGATCACTAGCATGATTACCTGTTGCACAGGCATGCGGTTTCCTGGAATCTATTTCTGCTTCAAGTCCAGTAAGCATATGGGAGCAAGCACTTATTCTCTAAACCTTCTGAATCCTTTCCCCAGCTAATCATGATAAAAGAATCCCCAAAAAAGGGAAAGCTACTGAAATTGCTATCTGCAATTATATACCCTGCTCTTAAAAATTAATATATTCTTTGTCCAGTTTCTGCTTCCAACCACCAAACCTTGCTATAGCTACAAGACTGAAGAACTGTATCAAATAATATACCTATAATAATGAATCAGAAACAACAGTTAACCCATTCCTAAATCTTTTTTTTAACTGAAATGCTATATGGCACTTGAAACTTCTCAAAATTATGTGTTACTTCATGTTAGCAGTAAAGAATGAAGAGTACAATCTTGCATACTTTGCAAACTTTGGGTGTTACCACCTATAGGTTAATTTCAATGTTAATTTCCCTAGATACCTCTCAGGTTATCAAAAAGATGGAATTGAGAAGATTTCAGACAAGCAGCTCTCTGTAGTGTCTCCAAAATGCCCCTGGAGGGAAGCTCTTCTCAACTATAAAGGACACATTTAGATTCAAGGAATCTCAAGTCAGCTTTGTTGAATACTAGTCTCCTTCAATTATGATTTCTGCATATTTTTTCATGTTTGCTAGTTGTAGTGGGTTGTCCCAGAGCAGCAACTAAACACACACCAAGCCCTCATCTCACACCTCCCTGCAGCAACAGGATGGGGAAATTCCTTCAATTTCTGTAAACAAGAAATAGGCGAGATTCTAACGGAGAAGGAACTGTCTAGGGCTTAAGTGAAATATTTGTAAATTACAGGTCACAAAAGGTTATAGGAAGCTCTACAGAGGTTCCTTTGAAGAATTCTAGTGATCTTAATTACAGGCTGGAACAATCTACAGATCTTCACTTCTGACAGCTGAGCCTCACATCTGGTCTGAATTTTGTCCTGGCTTCTGACCACTGAAAGGTTGTTACATGCTGTTAGAAACCTTTTCTTTGTGGAATGATTTTAAATTGACCACAGTACTTTATCTTTTCCTGAATAGATTAAATAGACCAATCTATTTAAATCTCTCAATGTAAGCATGTTTCCAAGATTTCTATTTCCACCTACTAGTCTGCAAGGGCTTTGCTATTTCGTCAATATCTGTTCTCAAATATGCTCATGAAGCATTGGTATATTTTTCTACAAATGTTTACATAAAAACTATCTACTGCCTACTTTCTCCTCCAAAGTACCTTCCTGGTTATACACTGAAATATCATCTACCTTCATAACATGTTCATCTTTAGCTGGTTATCAACCATCGGCATCCAAGGCCATTATCACTACATTCCAATACACATCTTTTAGAGGTGGTCTACATGGTTCACATTTTTGACTTTTAAATATTTAACCTTGCATTTATGCAAGTATTCACATGAGCTGACTTGAATTTAACTAAAGCAGTACTAAACTGAAAATATTAATTTAAGAAATCTATTTCCAAGTTAGGAAATGCCAATAGGCAATGAGAAAAACGACACCTATTTAAAATAGTACCTTGAGTGGACCATCACCATAATCATTTATAATATACAATTTCAAATCAGTATTGAACAATTTCAAATCAAATACATTAAGGACTTTTTATTTTTAAGTATGATATGTTATTCTTAATGCACAGTATAATCAAACCAGTTTAATTAGCAGTGCTTTCGTCAAGTTTACAAAGTTCATGTACTTTTAGAGGCAGCAAAGCAAAGGGTCAGCACCTTCTGCTTAACAAAACATGTTAGAAATTCCTGAAAATTCTGTCTGTGAGGTTCTAACTCACGTACCTGATATCAAGACTAACACTGCAGAGCTGTTATACTAACCTCTGCCCAAGCCTTAAGGACAGCCAGTACTTCCATGGTTGAGGTGCTTTCATTATACTGTTGATTTTGTGCTTCTTTTCCAGCCTGCACTTTGAGCAAGGAGGACACAAGCAACTGGTGAACCCTTCGAAGGTCATTAAGATCACTTACTACACCACTTGCTATCCAGGCACTGCATACCTAGTGTTGTGAAAGAGAAACAATGAGGAACAAGACAAAGACACCACTGGATGCTCTTTTTTTCCATCTGCAAAATTATGAAAGCCAGATTTAATTTCTACCAAGATACAGTTACTCTCGGACAATAACGAATGTTAAGTGACACCCTAGTTTAGCATACTTAAGTAGTGAAAACCAAAACATTAGTGGGTTGTCACAAATAATTGCCAAAAATATCAACTGCAACAAAGTTTCTCCAAAGACTTTAAAGTGACAAAAATCTTTGAGTTATCACAATATAATGGTAACATATGTGACATTATTTTTTGTGAATGGAGGATTTGAAGTTAGAGGATTTATTTCCTTTTTCTTGTGTTGCATATCAAGTGAAAAAAAAAATTATATTTCAGAGGATCTATTACCTAAGAGACTTCTGACTTTCAACACTTGCCTGACATGCTTTCGCTGTGACATCAGGAGGAGTTTCGGGAGCAAAGGCAGGCCTAAGTGCTGCTCCAACCTACAGAGAAGTTATACAACATTTAATACATAGTGAACAACTGACTGAAGACTTACTTTTCATAATCAGACTTTGTTACAGTTTTCTTTCATAAAGCATAGTTCCTTCATCATTATTTCACAGATTGATTCAGCGAGATTAAAGAGCAGAGAAACAGTTTCAGTCATATTTTAATTGTTTTGCTTACACTGAAGACATGGTTCTCTTTAAGAGGGGTCTTCAAGGTTGACTATTTTTTGCACAGTCTAAAAGAGAAACAGTAATGCCTTCCTTCCTGAATACTTGATGAAGAGCCCAAAAAAGAAAAAGCAATGTTCTGAACTATGAAAGACTTACAAGACACCTAGTGACTGTCTTTTCCTTACTCAGAAAGAATACAGATTTCAGAAAGCAACCAACTGAAGCAGGTCAGCTTTGGAAAGTGAAAAAAGGGGAGAGCACAAAGCCCATTTACCTAATAAAGAATACACAAACACAAAGTTAGCAGCCTGCAGAGGTTTTACCTACTCTCACTGTTGAAAACCATTTCACTAAAGGCCTGTAAAAGATTCCCTAGCTGCTCTAGCACGCATTTGAAAATGCATATTTAAGTTCGATGTATTACACTTTTATCCCAAAGAGTAAGTACTAATAATGTTTGTGAAATAAGTGAAAAGGATTTGGTTTTAATGGCAATTAATGACAAGTTCTTAATACCCTCTAAAGCTGGGACTTCATTTATTGAACTTCTGAACAAGAATTTAGGAAGTCATTACTTAAGTCCAGAAAATTTATATCCACCTTTTTCTGGATTATTTTGCCATTTTTAAGGAAAAAAAACTTAAGCAATGTAGACTTGATTTTTAATAGTTTCACATCTCTTAAACATCTATGAAACAGCTGATGAGATCTGTGCACAGTATTAGCACAAACACTTTAAAGGTACTAAAGCTTAAAAGGAAAATTATTAGCTTTACTTGTGACCTGCTTGATGGTTTTAGACAGCAAGGACAGATGGTTTATTTTTTCCCCTTGATAGCTTCAGACTAGACCAAGGCACTTCCTTCCCACAAAGGAGTGCCAAAAACATAGAATTATAATGGCAAAAGCAAGATCAGGATGTCTTCAGTGTCTCTCCAATTCTATGAGAGAAAGTGATCTGACCTATTCAGTGCCTTCTAGAAATTGCAGCTATATGAGGCTTAACACAGCTGTCTGTCATATTTAACACAAGTGTGGTCTAGAATGCTAAATGACTAGGACCTCTTTTCTCTAAACCAAGACTTAACTAAAACGGATCTTATGAGCACAATCAACACTTTTCTAGCTTGTTTATTGGCCAAGATCTCCAAATGTGATGGCTGCTGTGCAAAGGCTCCTTATTTTTAAGCAGAGTTTAAAATTATATTTATTCCTAATACTTCTTGCAGTACTTTCACACTCTGAAACCAATGCTTTCCAAAAAAAACCCACCAATGATCTATTTTGGTTTTGTTGTATTCAAGAGGGAAATATGCTGAAACTTGAAAAACTTTGGAGCTAAAGAATTATATGCCAACTGAAAAGATGATTTCTAAGGAAGTTAAAAGTCCAAACACTTCAGTAACAAAGTAACTGAAACCCAGCTCTGTACCTACACACTGCAAATGCAGATTTCTTTTAATAATTGACTGTAACTCTAAACTTTTCTAAGTTATTATCAATGGTGCTTACATTGGCTTGATATTGCTCCAGGATTACATGACCTGGGAACTCTGGCTCTGGAACAGCTGCAAACTTCCGAACAATGATTTGCAACATTTGAAGCCCAGAAAGACGAAGCTGATCACTGTGATCTGTGGCAGCCATAAAAGCCATACGGACCAAGTCAGCTAAATGCAGTACCAAAAAGTCATCTGAAAACAGAAATTAAAAAAAGAAAATAGTTTTAAGTTTTATTAAACTTAAATTTGACATAATGTGTTTCATAAGACTTTTACCTTAGCACATATCAAGGATTCACTTCAGGCAACTTGCACATCGATCAGTTTTACTTGGCTACCTTATGTTAGCTGATCTACTCTGCTTTCTATCTAAATGTAGAAAAAAAGTACTTAGAAGAAAGTATAAATATTTCATGTATGAGACAGATTTTCTAAAAAAGAGTGTTGAGGAAAACACCTACACATAAACACAGAGAGGTACTGAAAAATGGCACTGTATTTCTACTGGTGATTATGGAAATTATGGAAAGGAAAAAAGTGGCATTTTTTTAAGTCATATTCCCAGACACCAAACTGTAATGCTGTAGGCTGGTGCCAGCTATCACTTGTGACTGCCAGTGCTTATACAGAAACAACGCCTTCCTACACACACACCATGGTACTGTAACCAGGAAACTGAGTACAAACGCCGCCGTAAGATGCCATTCCTTCAACAAATAAAAATTCCTCAACACCTGAAAGAATACAGGCTTCCAGTCAGAGTAATTAGAGGCTTCATTGATTATAAACAACAAATTTATGATGAATTTTATTAAGGTGCAAAGAGCTCATACTTATTTTAAGCATACTTTGTATTCTATGCAATTCTTCCAGCGCTTAACACATACCTCTTGAATCACGTTGTTTTTTTTCCTGAGCCAAAGTTATGTCAAAATGTGCACTGCCTGCATTTTCACACTGGCTTATAATTTTACAAACACACTCTGCAGCAAAAACTCTGGTGGCCCATCGTGGATTTCTGAAAGGATGGAATCTGTCATCGCTGTCAGACGTTAATACAGATACATCATCCCCTTTGGCAGTTTCCTCTTCTTGAGTGGTATCTATTGATGCTACTGTATTGAAATCTGTATTTAGGACACAGAGGGGAAAAAAACCAAACATAATATTCTTACTATAACTGAAACTTACAGAAAGAACTCTCTCTGATCTATCTCTTTGGGTCTGTCTCCAGCCCCAAATTCATGGTGACTCTCTTCAATCTTGGTATCTTAAAGTAAATGCTAGAATTCAAATAAATTAAACTGCCAACATTTGGTTGATATTACTTGCTGGAAGACAAGATCAATATAATGACAGTAAATTACGAACTGCAGTGAAAGAAGAAAAAGAAAAAAATGCTTTTAAAATGTGTGATGCATTAGAAGTACTGTTCCAAATAAAAAAAACTAAATGCAAGAGGTTTTCCTCCTTCACTGCAGATAAAAGAATTTCTTTCACAACTCCCCCCCCCTCCAATATTTAGCATAGTAATTGATTTTGTGTGCTCAGGAGTTCCATTATGATATAACAGGCCTGCATCAGTTCTACTTCTAATAGAAGAGCAGGTCAGAATGCTTTTCTTGCAGGTAATTGCACAGGACTCACAAGCTCAAACCTATCCTGTATTTTCATTTCTGATATGGAAATGAATTAACATTAGGAGTATAAATCAACAAGAATATGAGCAGGCAACACATGCTAAGATGTTTACAAGAACTTGTTCAGTGGGGAGAGGGCAATCAGAAGAGAGAAAGTCACATTCCTCTGAAGGAATTAAGTTAAAGGATCCGATCTTTCAATATGAATGATGATTCCACTTCATAAATGGCAAACATTCAAGAAACTTGAACATTTTCCCTCAGTGACGCAGTGCACTCCTGCAGGCCTTATTTTGATTGTGTTCTCAACTATTAAGACTTACCAGCAGAGGCAGCAAGAACATCTTTACAAAGCTTCAGCCAAAAGGAAAGCTTCTCAACTGCCATTGAAGTCAGCATATGAGTCAGAGTCTCTTTGATATCCTGGCACAATCTTGGATCCAATTCTTTGTCCAGCAAGCCCAGCAATGCCCCCTCCAGGCCTATTTCTCTGATGTTCACATCTGCAAAGAACAAAGTCTGTGAGCTGAGTACTGTACATCACAAAACTGCATTAATCACAATAGAAACCCCACTGAAGGGTGCACACAGGGTATCTTCTGAAAAAAAGTACTTACTAGCCCTGAAATATTTTTGAAACAATTATATTTTTCATTTTAACACTACAGCTAACTTATGAATATAAAAAAAAGCCACTGAGCTTTTACAGAACAGAAACACTGAGCTTCTACTTTATAGTAACAACAGGAAGAAAGTTACCACAGCAAAAAATAAGAATCCTACTCTGAATTTCATACTATTAGCATCACCACAATATCTAGCTCCTGGAAAAAATTATTTCACTTACCTTACTTCATAAGGTAATTCTAAACCAATGTTTTAACTTGAAATGGAAGCTAAAACTATGCTCCAAAAAAATACAAAACCAAACGTATGGAAATAATTTGTTAAATCAATATGACCAATTTTTATTTGACCAATATAACAAATTTCAAATATCAGCAGTTTTTAAAAAAGACTGTATTTTCCGAAAATCTTCATATGAGCTTGAATTGGAAGTTGAATTGAAATAAATTTGTAACACTACTCACTCCCAGAAAGGCACATGAGGATGAACTAGTGATCACTCTCAGGCCTTGTAGCAAAACATTAATACAACAGCTACTGGCTAGATAGGCTTAGATTTCCCTGGAACTCCCTCTGCATTCTCTTATTTTATTATAATTTGGTATTATAGAGACAACTGAGATAGAAAATGTTTTGAGCTTAAAATTTCAAAAGTGTAGCAAAGTTTTCACACTCCTAGCATAGTGTGTTTAAAATTCACTGTCAGTATGTCAAGCTCTTTGCTCTCAAAATTTCAATACTTTACCTGGAGTAAAATCTTCTTTGCTCTCTTTCACTAGTGCAACGGCATATTCTGATACTTCAGCAGCTTCTCTTTGCACAAGCTGACGTAAGCAAGCTACCACTGCACGTCTCAGTAATAAGTATGAGCTGCAGAGATTCATCTGAAACAGGCAAGAAGATACAGGAAGATGGCTAACACACCTCAATGGCAACACCTCGGTATTGGTATTTTCTGAACACCTGCTGCTATGGCAAATCTGTTAAGTCAGTAAATGTGTAATCGATGCTCTTTTTGCTCAGCTTTTTTTTTTTTTTAACCCCCAAATAAAATTTGGGGTTTTGCAAGTCCTGTAATCAATTTTACAAAACATATCAGCACTTTCAGCATTTTGCCTCCAAAGGCAACTTACAATGTTGGTTTGGGGTTGAACCACCTCTCAACCAATATTGTACAAAAACCACCATTAACTTCAATGCCAGGTGAATTGTGGTCTCAATGAACGACTAACTCTTTGACTGCTGGGTGTATGCATACAGTGGGCTTGAAAACCCAGCACAAGTCATTATGAGATGTAACTAGAGATATGTCAGTGAAGCCAAGGGTGAGAGAGTCAATCAGGCTTTAGTAAAACAGAACTCCATGCATGAAAGGAAGTTTATAGGAAAGGGCAAAGAGAATACTGCTGCATTTTCAATGGAAAAAAATTATATACTCGATTTACATTAAATTACGTTTTAGAGAAGTTGAGAGAAAGGGTGAGAGTTACTAGTGACACTGAGACAGGTCAGCTCTCCTGAACAGTCTCTAGGGAAAAATTTCATTGCACCATCATATTTTAACACCAACAGGACAGTGTGTGGGTTATTTTACTGGAAAATACACGATCGTACATTCATTATTACTGGAACAAGGAAAAGCACTTAGAAAAACATGACAGTCTCAAGGGCTTTTTGCTGGAGTGGAGCTTTCTGATTTTTATTTGCTTCTTTCAATTTAAGACAATCCTGAGGGGAATCCTCAAGACATGATAAACTAGCTGTGTGGTCAGGCGAGATGGCTACAACAACATCTTGTCCTAAATTAAGCTTAGGCTATCGTAAAAAAATTGTTCTCTACAACTCAACAAGCAGTTGAGTACCCTTAGCTGTTACCATCCTTAAAATAGCTAGAGCTGAGTGTCTGCTGCAGGAAAACCTTGCATTAGGCTGTGCTCCTCATTTGTCAGCAACAGGCCAATATATATTAGTCAAAATAATATATATTAGGTAATATATGCTTAAAGAAAGCAACTTAAGGACAAAAAGAATAAGCAATACAGAATTTTAGCTTTGTTAGATTAACAAAGACAAGCTTCGTCTTCAGAATTTCTATGCATGCATGTGAATCTACAATACTCAGAATTACATAATTATATACAAAAAGATACACTCTCTGCATAATCTACAAGGAATGCAACCTGACTCAATGGGTATGTCTGTAAGGTACTTTAATTGCAACTTCAGTAACAAGTGAGACTTTTAACACAATGCAGGCAGGCTACACACTCTATTTCAAATTGGACATGCATAAATTCCGTGCTCATTTCTAATAGGGAAAAAACAGAGGGCCCAATTGAGGCTACCAAAATAATGCAAGATGCACATTTTTCATCTCTCTCATTCTCTCACATTCTAAGCAGGGCACAGGACAGACACAAAATGCAAGCATCACATTAAAACTTAAATGTACAAACAGTTCCCTTTCTGTACTTAATACATTAAAAAAAAAAATCTCTCATTAAGCACATAAATGAAATGTATTCCTGCCATCTGCAGAAAGTTAGGAAGGCTCTGGTTAGGATGACAATAAAATATCACTTGACATGCTAAAAGAAATTACATTAAAATGGTTAAAAAGAAAGATAAAGATGAAATAAAAACACCACTGCAAACTGCAAAAGTTTAGGATTAACAAGGCACAGGGACCTACCAACACAGAATTATCCAACAAGATTTCCTGCACAAAAACAAACGACAACCAGTCATGACAAAACCAAAATAGATATCACAGTGATATCAACCACACATGGAGACTGTAACATGTAAGTTGAGCATATAATAAAATTCAGAAGCTTATCTCAAACATAACAAAAGCCTAATTTTTCATGTTGAACACACTTAAGTTCCAATCCAACAGCCCCTAAAATTAATACTTGAACAGTATGAAGACAACAGCACACCATAGTTATTAACACTGTATACTTATTGTGTTTCAATATTGATCTTTTTGTTAATAACTGAGAGCTGAAAACTGGCATTCACTGTGTTGAGGAATACTACACCATAAGCTTACACAGATAAGCTCTTTAGAAGTCTCTGCTCACCTAAGTTAGTTCTAGAGCTAATTTTAGACATGATTAAAAGCATACAAATTGTACTCTGCTGGAGCCAAGAATTCTAATAGCAGGACAAGTATGCATTGTTGTTAGAAGCCCTGTAAAGATCCAACCGACAAACAGGGAACACTCTCAGAAGCTCAAGAAGGGAACCTAAATAATGACAAGCACATGTACACAATATAAAAAAAAAAAAAGACCAAATCACAAAACATGAGGCAGTGAAGCAGTGGGTCCATTGCCTAAGTCATGTTTTACTAGTGCTAGCACAGCTACAACCTGAACTGTTTAAATACTCTGGAGACCTGAACCATCTCATGCTGCAGGGGCTAGGAAGACATGTGGAGGAGGCAGCTTGCAGCTGCCTGCACAAGAAATTGTGTTAGCATGCCTAGTGATAGAAAAAGGAAATTGAGGAGAGGGAGGAGATGGAGGAGGCGAAGAGGAAGTGGGAGGGGATGGCAGGAGAATGAGAATTTTAAAAAGGCAAGTTTGAAGGCACAGACATGTAACAGAATCCTTGGGCAAAGAGGATGGAGAGGGGTGTTGGTTCAAATGTTACTAACAGAAGTTAAAAAAATTGTTTGCACATTTGTTTTCAAGATTTTATGAGCGAAAATTCATGTTTCTATGGATGGAGGGGGAAAACTGGCTCATCTGACCACAGATTCTTTGCCTCTCCTGTTTTTCTTCCCCAAATAAAAACGCAATGGTGGATATCCACATGATCTAGGGCATAGCTTTCGCATGATACTTCTTTAGATTTCAAAATGCAACACAAAGGAGAACTGTCACACCTTGTTTTCCAAACTGCAGACATTTAAACTCATTAATAACTAGCTGAGGATCACCTTGCAAGTAAACAGCACAGTGAAGTGCAGATTTCAGATACAATAATTTATTCTGCTTCCCAATGAGATGGTGATTTAGTGGGTGGAAACTACATGGACAGATTTCACTTTTACAAATGCAGAATTCTGCTTGTGCTATTATCATCTCACAGACCAGCAAAGCACACACTCAAAAAACCTTGTTCAGGACACTCTTCAGAGATATACTGACATTACTGAATTGTCAGTGCCAGCAATATTGGCCAGTTGTACAAGTTCATGAGAATGAGAAAAGGTCACTCAAGTGACCCCACTGACTTTGGCGGACTCCATTCCCAGGAAGCCTACAGTTGTTTCTGGGATAGAAGGGAACACACTCAGATGCATGAATACATACACTCAAGCCATGAAAACTGCTTCTTAATTGACTAATTTACTATTTTGAAGTTCATAAACTGCTGTATGAAGTATTTTAAGACAACTTGTAAAAACAATAAAAATCAGTAATATTATGTGGACAGGACAACTTTGTCATGACATCCTCTTTATCAGTAGGTATTTGATATTAGTAGAGAGATAGAAGCAGACTGGGCATGGACTTACAAATGCTCCCAAATGCTGCCACACCCTCCAAGCAAGAGGCTGACTGACATGGTTTGTTGTGATTTTATCAATGTCAGAAAAACTATGTTTTACCCAGCAAACAGAAAATAATTGTTAGTGGATGTTAAAACAACACTTCAGATCAATTCCAGCTCTTCTGCAATCCATGGAATCTACTTGCATACCCATGTGTATCACAGTTGGGGCAGAAAAACCTTCTTCAGTTTATCCTAGCTTCCATGATCATGTTTCTACTCAAACTAAATAAAGCAAATGTAAGGAATCTAAACCTTAAACAAAATTAATATGTTTAGTATTGAAACACAAGTGCTACCCAATGGAAGATGTGAATAAGAACTGTGTTGAAATAGATGAGATTAAAACAAAATGCAACCACACTTTACTGTCTGTGAATTTTAGTTTCTCTCTGATTGACAGTGAGACAAAGGGTATTAAAAAAAAATAATGAACCCCTCAAAAACCTCCAACCAAGCCCCCCCTCCCAGATATCCCCCCAAACCCACCAAGGCTAATAGCCGCCAGAAAATTATTTTGGTTTTTTTAATAGAACCAAGTACTCCAGAACAGCAGCTATTCAAAGAGAAATACTGGGTGAAAAGAAAACAAAACAAACCACACTCAACAAATAAACTCCCCCACCTCTTGTCAAATAGGGTGAAGAAGTTTTTATTTCTTCCAAAGACCTGATTTGACTATAACTTACATGTTAGAAATTTTTATACTGACTGCCAAGATGTCAGTACACTGAACCATTAATGCTACAGAAATTACAAAACAGATCTACAATTTTTCAGCATCATGAAAAAACTAAATGAAACCAAACAATTCCTTGTAAATAGTTCACACAATTTTTTTAAAATCAATCCTTCAACCAAGGCATAAAAAGCAGCAGAGGGAAAAAAACTGGCCAACATAAACCAGCTGGTAAAAATCCAGCAAAAAGTTGCAATAAATGGTATATCCTGCCAGACAACCCGGCCTTAATAAGGACAGCAGAATGCACTTGGCAATAGCTCAGAAGGCCAAGATTTCTACAGAATGTGCTCATCTTGTAAAGGGGAAACAGAAACCGAGGAAAATAAAATGAAGATATATACAATACTTGCCTGTAGCAGAACACACAACAACTCATGCCTACACAATGATCAGTTTCTCTGCTTAAAGAAACATCTGCATTTTTTAGGTGTTCATGAAAAATATGAACACATTTTAAAATGCATGGGTATAAACTAGTAAATAGATACTCACACAGAGGCAGCTTACAAGGTTAGACAAGTTGACATGTCGAGGAGCAAACATGTGAAGCTGCTGAAGGCAAGAGATGGCTTGAGCTTGAACAAGGCAGTCAGGATTATCCTGCATCACTGCACAGCCCAAAAGGCAGGAAGTTCTTAAGGCTGACACTGCTGTACTGCTGCCTATATTGAGAATAAAGAAGGTTATTTTTGTTGGGTTTTTTTTAAACATATATTTATTTTTAATAAATATGTTAATCTGTCAATCATTTTCCCAAGCTGGATATAATGTCCATCCTCCTAAAGGATGATCCTTGTATCTATGCTATATTTTGATATCAATGAGTAGTAATCACATTGCTGTCTGTTGATTTAGACACAAATCTTAAATGTCTGTATAATAACTAAGACATAGACGGGTTCCTAACTCTTGAAATATGAACACCTTCTGCTCTCATTATAATGCTAGAATTATAAGATGTAAGAATGTAAGAAATATAAAATGTAAAATTAATGTAAGAAATTTTAGCCCAGGGCAAGGCTCGGAGAACCAGTTCAAACAAAGGAAATTATTTCAAGAGACACTATTTTTGGAAAACTAGCAATCATGTCATCTTGACTGCATAGAGTCATGGCCCATGAAATACTGTCTTACAACTACACAAAGAAACTTAGATCTGCTTAATTGTTACAATGCAATCACTCACATTCAATGTTAGCAATTTTTTACTTCAGCAAACAAAGTTGACACATTGTATGTTACATACCTTGCAGCTCAGGGCCCAGAGTGGTGATAAGGGCATTTAAACAGCGACCGAGGCTTTGATGAACTTCAGCATAAGCCGGGGGCACGCTCAACAACAACATGAGAACAAGAGATAAGGTCGGTTCCACGTGCACGTGATACAAGGGCCCAGCCAGATCTACTACGAGGGACAGGGAGTGTAGTGCCCAGGCCTGGAAAATAAGAGAAGCAGTAATGGAATCTCTATATGATATACATAAGACCTTTAAAGAATTTGATAGTTGAAAGTGAAATTCAGTGATGAAGTGCAATAGAAGTTGCACTTTTGGGTTCCAAGGGAACAAATGGAGAGGTTATACAATGAAACTTCATGAATCTGGTGTTGAGTAAGCCATTTTGAATATTTACAAGGAACTGTATGTTGTGCAATGAAACAATCACTTTAAATTTGATATTGTTAATAAACAAAAAACTGAATGTAATAGTAAAGTAGTTCAACAGTGATTGTTAATCCTTTATTATACTCTATTATTTTAAGGATTTCTTACAGTTACTTGTGCAGGAACAGAACAGTGAAAAAATACTAGAGTTTCTGAAATAACCTACTGTCATAGTCACAGTTACTTTGCACCAATAGCCACATCTGTTTCATGTCAACAGCTCCTCTTTGTGCAAAGACAGATGTGGAAAAAGCTTTAAAAATTCTTCAACTTGTATTAAGACAAATACATAAAATACAGTCAATGTCTCTTAAAGCTGTTCTGATAGATAACAGTTTTAGCCACAGAGAAATAACTTTAATTAATCTTCAAAATTTCTTGTGTTACCCAAGGATGCATATCCACCGAGTTCTATACCATTCAGGCTACAAATCCCTTTTATTTACTATATGACCCTTCAACAAAATATGCTGTGAGGTAAACACTGTCAAAAGAGACAAAAACTGACACAAACAAAAAAAAAATCCCCTCATAAGCAAAAAACCCTAGGTACTATCTAGTCAAAGTCAAGATAAAGGTGAATGTGAAATGAATCAATCCCTAAAACATCAGATACTGTTTTTGAAGTGAGCCTTATCAGTCTCAGAGATCATTGAAAAAGAACCTCCCACATCTCATCATAGTTCTTGCTATGGGAGTTGTTGAAGGTGGATTTTGAGCAGAGGCAGTCTTCCACATTGCCTTTGCTGCTCCAGCCATTATCTGTGAGCTATGCCTATGAGGTTGTGAAGTGTTATTCTTACAGGAAAAAGAACCTTAAACTCCAGAATAGAATTCAGTTAATTTGTAACACAACATATTTATATAAGTGACAAGTACCTGTACATCAGGAGAAGTACTGTCCTGAGACAAAGTATAAAGGATTCCAACACATGCATTCAGGTGCTGAGTAGAACCTATTCCTCCTAGGTACCTATACAGACATCCCAGAGCCAAAGAATGACCTGTTCTTGATACCACATCCCTAGCAGATTTTAGCCTATTAATTGAAAGAAAGCTGTTAGTTTATTCACCAAGACTCTTACTATGTAATAAGCACATCTATAAATGAAATTTCTGGTATATAATCAGCAAAAAAAATTTATTAGACACTACTATATTCCCAAAATTCTAAGTTCATACAGTCTCTTATCTGAAGAAAGCACCAAAAATATTTTAGATACACTTAAATGATGTTGCTAGAACAGCAGCAAATTTAATTAATTTGAAAGTCTACATGCTTAGTTAGTCTTACACTAAGAAGTGCATGCAAAACTCAGGCAGTGCCTTTTCCTGTTAATTTCTGAAGTGACATCAAATTCATGAAGGAAACCAGCTTTTAAAAGTTATCATAGCAGGTGTCAGATTTCTCAAACATTTTTATAAACTCAAGCAGTATCTTTTCATGGTTATTTTGAACTTACTTGTCAAAACTGACTTGCGCTAATCCAGCAGTGAAGGCACTGTCAGAAACCACCTGTGCCAACCTGGCCAAACACTCTGCAGCAGCGCATCTTAGAAGTGGATTATTGCTTTCCAAGGCACCCATTACCAACATCAGAGCAGATCTTCTAACTTCTTCTGAACCTAAACTTCCCTTGCAGTTAGCCAAATGCTAAAAATAGACATTAAATACATTAAGGAGTTAGACAGTAATCAGATTGTGCTCTTCTGCCAGTCATGCAAAATATACAAGACCTGCAGATGGATTTCGATTTTCTTCCCTTTTGTCTGAGGAATTTGCTCTTTCAATTTGCTGTTATGAGAGTTAGACAACTAACACTACACAACTGTACATCACAGCACAGCATTATACTACGGCCATTATGATTTTAGGAAATACTGGATAGATTACAGTAGAACCAGATAAACCTACATATTAGCATAAAATTCAGAAAATAATATTAAGAGGAAAACCAGTGAGAATAGAGTAACACAAAAAAAAACCAAAACTCAGTCCAATACATTTGCCTAAGAAGAAGAAGGAAAACTGTACATAGAACAAAATACAAATAAAGCGTCAGGGAAAATGAACAAAAAGCAGATAATTATGAGATCACTTTATTTTACCAGTCATTACTTTTTAATTTATACAGTAAAAAATACAAAAGACAATGACAAAGACAGAAATTATACAAACAGATTTTTTTCCATATCTCTTATTTGAATGACACTAGTATGGATGCTAGTACACCAGAGTGTACTAGAACAGGTTTCCCTAAAACTAATATTAGAAAAGAGGAAAAATTACACAGTGATTGATTTGCTCTCAAGAAAGCTGTGACAAAAAAGAAAGCTATTACAAAACAATTTATTACCATAGAAAAGAGGACTGATCACCTTGATTGTTAATCAGAACAAAAGCTTCTGTGTACTGTGCTGGTTTGGACTGGGGTAGAGCTAATTTTCTTCAGAGTATCTAGCATGGTGCCATGTTTTGGACTGGTGCTGAACTCAGGGTTGGCAATACTGAGATGTTTTGTTATTGCTGAGCAGGGCTTACACAGAGCCAAAGCCTTTCCTGCTTCTTGTGCCACCCCACCAGAGGAAACACAGCTGGGATAGCTGACCCCAACGCACCAGAGGGAGATTCCAAACCACATGGATGTCAAGAAATGGTTGTTTAGCATAAATAAGTTTTAAGTAGAATGAGTTACATAGAGGTAGAATACTCAGTGATTTTAGGATGTGGTTTGCCCAGCTTTACTGGCTCAACATGAGTAGCTGGTTTAGATGAAGCCTTGGGCCCACAGCTCTGAACTTAGGCCTAGAGAATTCCTTGTTTAGATTTGCTTGTGTGCACAGCTTCTGCTTTCCCTATTAAACTGTCTTTATCTCAACCCAGGAGTTTTCTCACTTTTACTCTTGCAATTCTTTTTCCCATCCCACTGTAGGGGGAGCGAGCAAGTGGCTGCGTGGCTGGGTTTAAAGCACAGCAACTGATCTGTTTGAACCAAGAGATGCCACGGCTCAGTAACAGAGAGAGAAAGAGAAACAAAGGAGAGAGAGAGAGCAGATTTACCTTTAAGGATGTAGAAAAGGCTGACACAACATGTAGTTGCACTATTTGTTGTCGAGATCCTTTTGTTTGCTTTATGGAATTCAACAACTGTTCTAACACCTGGAGCCTTAAACAAAAACAGAAAAGAAACCACATAATTGAAAATAAAGGAAATTAATAAAGCTTTTTTATTTTATTTTAAAACCCCCACCAAAATCCAGAGGTGGGACAAATTAACTCTTGAACATTTTCCTTCAACTGGTTTCCCTGACTGCTACAAAAAAAAATGTGTATTCCATATTAGAATATGAACTTCCATATATGAACATGAAGTAGTTACATTTGTTTCCTTTTAAGTATTCACAGATAATGATTTGTATCTGAGTAACATTTAACAGACATTACTAAAAGGAACTATGTATGGGAATAATGCATTTTGACTTACAATTGAGAAAGGAGAAAGCAAAGGAAAAAGAAATGAAAATGCATTTATCTGCAGCAATTAATTCAGGTCTTGAGAAACAAGTGAAGAAAACCAACCAGCAAGCTGGTGACAGATGGGGCAAAAAAAACCCAAAAACCAGAGACAAAAAGAATCCACAATAAAAGCAGTCAATGAAGATAGAATAAAGAGATATAGGCAGGTCAGAAGAACAAATAAATTATGTGGCAATTTTATTGGCAGGTGTTCCCATCTACAAACACCCTGCCTGGAACTTACACTAAACCCCAGGAATTCAACATTGTGAAGACATCAAGACTCAGGACTCATCAAGACTGAACATTCATCCGACACAGGAAACTATAAAACCAGCTACAATGATCATGATCTAATGAGTGAGGACTAACTACAGTAGGCTTTGAAAATATAAAGCTACTTAATTTTAAAATAATTCATCTGCTCTAAAGCTGCATTTGTGAAGACATCCACACAGAAGCCCACAGAAGAAGCAACTGCATGCAAAAATCTTCAGGAATTTCATGCCTCAGCAATCAGTGTGCCTATAAATGTGAAGCAAACCAAAATGCCATGTGTGCAGTGAGAAAATACATAGACAAAAACCCAAGAGGAGTTCTTGATCTCTTTGAAGCATTCTTGTACCTTGACAGAACTGTTGCAAGACAAGCAGTTTCTCCCCATGCACTTTTTATAAAGAATGCATTATGTATTAAGCACCACAAAAATTGTGTAATATCTCTCAAAATAGCTTTCATTTTGATCTGACTATCAAAATAAAACATTATTTTTCTGGGTCCACAGATCTGCTATGACAGTAACCTCTTGCTGGATGTGCCTTTTTGTCAGTAACTTTAAAAAGTCCGATAATTTGGTGGTTTGAATTATGCTATTCAGATGGTTTACAGACTCCACTTATGCAATTCATTATTTTTTCAAACTGTTTTCTTCTGCATTCAACGTCAAACACTGTAACCATCTTACAACATCTCTTAAATTCCCCAGCAGTTACAGTTACTACTTTACCTGTGAGATTCTGCTATGTGGGAAAACATAACTCCAAAAAGTCGAGTTGCTGCACTGATAGCAGATAATGCAGGAGGTAGTGGTTTAGGTACTGAATCCCCTTTTACAACCTTCTCATAAATAGAGTAAGGGTCATACTCCAGGCTGCCACCAGCTATGCTGTTACCTAAAAGGAGCTGTAAGAAGGAAAACAGTGATAGCCATATTTTTGACAAAGTCTAAGTGAGGACTGACCTAAATAACTACAACTGTATGAAAATACAATAAGAGAACAAAAAGTACCTGCTCTTCAATAAATCGATGGTCAGTGTCCTGCAGCAAGGGACCGAGCAAAAGGAGGTCGTTCTCATGACAGAGGGATGGAAGCAGGAATGCAGAGGCATCAATCTGACTTTCTGCGACAGTCAAGTCACTCACTAACTCTTTCAGAACAGCACTGAAGTTTCCTTTAAATTAAAGAAAAAAATATTCAAAACTATTGGTTAGTTACTTGCCACAAACAACTTTGGGAGCAATATATTTATACTGAAACAGTAACATCCATGTAACATTTCTCTTTAGACTTCAAATATTTAATTAGGGAAGACTCTCTGTTAGAGGGGAAACCACAAAGTATTTCAAAACAACATAAGCACCCACAGCAATCTAGAAGCTGAAAAACTGACTTTTTTCTTTACAAAATGGAATAATGCCATACAACCGATAAGCCAGTAAATTAGTTACATTTACAAATAAAGTAGAGGGGAAGTGGCAGTTATGAACACAGCCGTATTTTCTTCTATTTCCTGAAAATTAATGCTGTGGAATGTATTACATAATCACAAAGGAATACTTGAACTTGGCAAGCAGAAGTAATTTAAAACATCCACAGGTTTGACAAATAGGCAAAAGCTGATGAATGCAATCCCCTGTTTTAGGAGTCTGCATGCAAAAACCAAAGCAGGAGGAATTTATTGTAGGTTACATTATGATAAATTTCACTTAGTAGTTAAAATGCACACATATTTTTGCACACAGTATTTCTGACAAGGTTGTACTTAACACAAAATCAACAACACTGGGCATTTTGAGTCAGACTGTTTAGGTTACTAAAATGCATCTTTGTAGTGAGAGAACATTTCCAGTGCTGAATCACATGTGATGAGGAAGGACTAGCTTGTAATTGTGTTGAAAAACACTGCAGAACTGATCTTAAAGAATGTACTCAGTCTTTATACAAATGTTACGTAAGAATTTACCTCCAGAGCATTAAGACTGAAAAATCAAGTCCCCAAGAATTGGGAATTATCAGCACTAAGAAGTGGGGAGGGGGGCGAGACGGGCACTTGACACCACATATCCAATTCCTTGCATTCAGTTTTGTTGTTAGCTGATCACACAATTACATGATTGCACTGAAGTTGCTTATTTTCAACACATGGAAGTTTCAAAAAGTGGGACAACACAGTTTGCAGCACTCCAGGAGCACAAGCAGAGTGATTAGCATAGTTAGAGCAGGTAGCTGCAACCAGCTACTTAACCCTTCCTGCAAACAGAGTCTATTCTGAGAAGCTGACTTTGTCTCCCTTGGCCCTCAAAGTCCTGGCCCTATCAGCCTGCCTCCCTGACAGGCATCTGTTGCTCTGCCTGCCTCCCTGACTAAGCAAGTGTGTAATTTTTCCAAAATACTTTACTCAAATCTAAATGCAAAATGTTTGCACTATCAAATATATTGCAAGGTGCATAGATAATGTGTGAAAGGAATAGAAATTGAGCCTTTAAAAAAACTAAGACTGTTAACAACTAGAAACTGTTCTTACATCGTTACTCATCATGACAAAAATTCTTTTTAAAAATCCCCTTCCTATGAAAACTATCAGTTTTAGAAATAAAATTTCATCGAGATACCCAGCATTTTTTTACCAAATAAAGATTTATTTTAGTCCCAAACAGTTGGCAATCCTCAACACTTCAAACAATATTACTCCAACGTAAAGCAGTTCAAAATTTTAAGCCAGAATACTGTTTCAGCACTCTAGCTATTCATCTCATCCTATTAAGAAAGAGAAGTGAATGCCTGTATTCAGCTTTATGGTTTAAACAGTGGAACTTAACAAGCACAAAAAGCTGAAGAATGAAAAGAACCCTAATGAGTTGTCTGACAAAACATATTAATTTCAGACAACAGAAAACATCAAGAAATCAAATGGAATTCAAGTTACTGAAATTAGTTTTGCAAAATCTCCAATTTGGACAATATAAAACTTTTTATATTAACTCATAAGAAATAAATGTTTAGCCTTGAAAACATGAGCACTTTATAATCAAAAAGTAATGACACATGAAAATGATCACAAATATGATTTGTCATCTTGGAACCAGCTTTCCTCTGCTTAACAAGTTCATCAAGTTCATACTTTGGATCAGGTAAGTTACAAGTGTTACCCACTCATACACAATGGAGGACAGCAACTAAAACATGTCAAATGTATTTCACCAATGTTCAAGTTTACCTAATATGTTCTTCTCAGATCTGTCACTGCTGAAATAATGCAAAAAATCAATTATGATTCATGCACACTCATGGTAAACCTTTGTAAAATTCTGCTGTTTGAGCAGATATGATTTTTAATGATGACAGAAAGCAGTAAAAGAAACATCAAAGAGGCAAAAAGTGAGCAGGGAAGGACCAAGCAGAGCCTAAGCAAGCCATAGTATCTGAGGCCTCTGAAATCCAAAGGCATGCATTGACAAAGCAGCTTGGGTATATGAATAATCTATTTTCAATTGTTTATATTCATGGCTATTTAGTTTTGTTCCTCTTGTACTAAATAAAAAATAATTTGCACATTATTTACAAATACTAAAAAACTTGTGTTATGACTCCTGGTAAATTTTTCCATCATCAATTTTCTCAAAAAGAAACAACTTACAGATTTGGTGAAAGCTTCTCAATCAGTGTATCACTCTGAGCCATGTAAAATGAGCCCTGCTGTGCAACACAAGAGTACTCCTAATATTGTTTTTATTTATAATGACTAAATTTAGACATTGAACAAAAATCCATAGTGATAGTTTCCCCAAACAGTTTATTCTAAAATTCCCAGTATTTGCAAAGACATACAGTTTCTGCATGAAGCTACCATACTGAAAATAATATGGAAAGAATGGTATTTGTTTCGAGTTTTACCTTAGAACCTTCTCATTTCATTTTTCAATGATGCATTTCTATATGTTAAGATAGATAAAAAATAAGTTCTGGCAATGTATGTATTTCCATTCCTTCCCTACTCTCATACTGATGTATCAACACTTCTGAGACAACACGTCAAATTACTGTTTTGATTCTAATGCTATTTTCAAAGCTTTCAGCAGGGTGCCCCCTTATTTATAATAAATTTTGAAAGTTTTCTCTTTATTTCTTGGACTACAATGCAGCATCCTCAGCTAGGCTGCTCTCTCACAAGAGGTACATTTTGCAGGTCACACTGTCAGACACTGTATTTTCAATGAAGTTAGAACATAGACAAAAAATCCCAAACACACCAAGAAACTGCCAAACCCAGCCATACCCAAAGATTTGTATTCTGTAACATGTCGCTCCTGTAATCCAAGAACATAAGGGATAACTTGCTCTCAGGGGTGCAGGTGTAATTTTCAGTCACAAATGAGTATTATACACTAGGCTTCATTATACACATACTTCAAACGTGACAACAGCTTCAAGGCACAGGTCAGGGATTTGTCCCAATTCCCTTAGCAGTTACCACTAGATGGAGCAGAATATTTGAGTAAGGATTCCCTCCAAGATACAGAGGACACAGCTCATTTAGAGCATGGTTGCTCCATATTGTCTCTGTCCTGAAGAATACCCTGTACTTCTCTTCACAGCTGATAAAAACACTACGGTTCCTTACTGCAATCCATAAACTATTGTACAGCAGACAATTTAAAGACAACAAAGATATTAAATATTTTAGCTGGAAGTTAGACCCATCCAACTACGGTGCATAGTTAATGGGTCAGAGGCCTAGATTCTTTTTATTATGTTCTCCTATAAAAAAATAAATCAATCCCCAGATTTTACTGAAATTGTTCTTTAAATACAAACCTTTTATCCGCAATCTGCACAGGATCAGATTAATATATCTGAAATGTATACTTAGTTAAATCAACTAATTTGAATTCTTTCAATGGTCTATATGTAATTTGTTTAAACTAAAGTTACACCTTTGAGAATTAGGATATAATGGAAACGTAAAACAGACATCAAACAAAAAAAAGTTTCAACTAGTTCGAAATTGAAACACTGTCTAACTTCAAGTTTCAACCAAAAATAGAGCAAAAGTGTCTATGTGCAAGAGAGGTCTGTACCGGTATTAGAAGGGAAAAAAGATCATGACCACTAGCTTTTCAAAACCACAGTGACTTTGCTACAATTCATAAAACTTAAATAGAGGGAATAAAATTTGTTTTTTAGAAAAGGTGGAACTAACTTTTGCTGCCTGAATACGTGTTGGACAAAACCTTTAAAACGAGTCCATGGTATTTTTAATGGATTTCTCCTTGTATGGAAATAAAATACATACCTTCATAGGCTTTTGGGGGCAATACTGCTAGTAACTCATAAAGTTTCTGTCTGTAAACCGTAGATGGTGTTTTTAAGGAATTTCCATATGATTTGTATATTGAAGAAAGCCTTAAAATAGAAAAAGCACATCAGATACAGTAGGGACTTTAAGTTTTATGTAACAGCCCAGTTTCATTTGTACCACATTACTGAATGTTTTTAAAATCCATACATACTAGAAGTATATTTTGATGTGCATAACTAATAGTAAAAGGAAAGAACTTTATTTCACATATTCTGACAGAATGTCTGCTGTCCATTTTCAAGTATTATTTCCATTTAATACTAAAGAAATAAATAAGCATTCTATTTCCTTTGATTGTACCCATATTTATGACAACAAATGTTTACGGATATATTTCTCTAAGTTAGAGCTTACAACTCAAATGCATTAAATTGTTCTATATCCAAAAGGCAAAAGTTTAATAAAATCCTTTCCAGTTTAAATCTGAAATTAAATACAAAAAAATTCATGTCTAAAATATGCTTTTTCAAGCATATTCTTGAATTTTATTTATTATTTAATAAAAATAATAGTACATAAATGCAAATTTGTATGTTTAATTTAAAAAGCAGTATATAAAAACTAACTTAAAAATCCTCACAAGAAAGCCTTCCTTAGATTTACCACATGACACCGTAATCTGCAAACACATAAACTCTGATTTTTGCCTCTTGAAAAGAATGTTCTTTAGAAGGTGCACTAGTCAAATACAGATTACTCTAGCTTTTCAAATAACAGTTTTATACACACACTTACTGTGTCAATAAAGCAACAGCACTTGGGAGAGGAGGAAGAAGTCTCTGAACAACATCATCCGTGAGAAGACCAGCACAGTGGGAAACAAAGCTTTTAATAGCTAGAAAAGGAATTGGATTTCATTTAGTGTGAGATATGTTGAAGAAAAAAAAATCACATTAGCAAAGTAATTACATTACTACATCACTAATAATGTGTAAAAGTAGAAATGAAAAATGTCACATGCACTGTTTTAGTGTCTCAGCTTGTACATTCATACCCTGACTTTTAATTGCATACATAAATGAAATTAATTTTTTCATTTTGTTATAAACTAAGTGATGGTATCTAACTCAACTTCATGATAATTACATAATAATAAAAAGAAAACAGGAGGATGATCAAGTGACCTACTGCTTACTTCACTAGGTTTTCATTAAAATGTAGTTCAATTATTGTACTCCATGAACCAATTATTATATATATAATTTACAGAAAACTTGAGTTTAATTTCCAAAAGCACCTAGAGAATATACCATATTAAATACCTATTTTCTAAAGAAAAAAATATTTAAAGGTTAATTGTTTAGGTACTTCTAAAATGAAATTACTATTGAATTCCACACTTTATGGTGTATCTTAATAGTCAGAGTGAAGTGTGCTTACTATACCAGGGTTCTCCTTTCCAGAAAGCAAAATACCCTTTAGTGCTCTAGAATACATGACTGGAACATGTTAAGTATTTGAAGATCGCTGGGACAATTTCTTGGAAACCCAAATTCACAGTACTTTTTGATGAAAAATTGCAACCTCCCAGAGAGCAGCCACATCCAAAATGCTCTTTCCTGGTTGAGAACTGCGACTACCTAATTGTAATTTTTACCCAAGTCCTTCTACTTTCACAAATATGTTCGAATGACTCACCAATTCCATTTGACTTATGGTAACTTACTTTGTAGGAAACATAACCACTATTTTCCAAAAATAATAGACTGCATAAACAACAGAACTTACCCTGCTTTGGATCTTCAGTCATTTTTGTGATTTGTTTGCTAAACAAGAGAGGCAACCTTTCTGATTATCATTTATTGCTTGAAAATCAACTGATTAGAAGGAGGAGAGGAAAAACTCTGCTGGGTTTTTTGTTTGTTTGGCTGGTTGGTTGTTTTTTTGGGTTTGTTTTGTTGGGTTTTTTCCACAAAAATGGAACATATGTTTATATAAAAATATTGATATACAAGCAGGTATGTCGGGGAGTGAATACAGCCTTTACCATCTAGAGAAAAAAAAATCAATACGAAGTGTCCTTGTTCTTTCAGAAGGAAAATTAACTAAGAGCCCAATTATAAACATGCAGAGAAAGACAGTAAATCCTGCTTACCACAGAGGGCACCAGCACGACCTTCCAGAGTTACTTGCCAGGTAAATGCATCTCCTCGTGTCTTCTCTGTTTCTAGGTCTTTAGGAGATGCTGGAAAAATGCACTTCCACAGTAACAGCACTCGTGGCAGATGATGTTGGACAACTGCAGGACCTGTAAGTGTTGAAGTTGTCAGACCAACACAAGGATTAATAAAAGTGTATTTTCTTTCCTTTCTTTTATTGTGTTCACAAAATCTTTACAGGAATGAACAAAACCATATGCTGCTGTCCCAGCCTTGTCATATGTAATTTCTCAAATATTTACTGTTTTGGTACATCATTTTCATACATAACTACTTATCCATTGACACATTTACCAGTATGTTACCAAGCCAACTACAATCTCTGTTTTTACAAAGTACAGACCCTGTGGATCGCCAGCACAAAAGAGATGTTAGGATTAATAGTGATGTTCAGAAAAGCAAACATTTGTTTTAGGTTAATTAACACGGTAAAAAAAAAAAAAAAAGAGAGTTGTTGGGCAGAAGTAATACCTGAAAATGTTAGAAATGTGACCATAGCCAATGAAATACATTCCTCATAAGTAATTTACTGATCATAGTCAATAATCTGACCATTAATACATCTCAGAATGTTCTGTAAGATTTTAAATGCCTGATAAGAGGGAAATACAAATGATCAGCTCATTTTTTGCTCTGACAAATATTGTAAAATTCTTCATGACCACTAAGACATTTGGTCAGATTCACTCTGAAATTTATTATCTACATTTAATTAATAGCAATCCCACTCCAATCACTCTTTTTCAGATATTGCTTTGAATAGCAAATTTGAAAGAAATAACATTTTTATCTCAGCAAGGTTTTTGAAATTATTTTGCAGTAGTAAATTGGACAAAACCTCAAACTAAAAATCAGAGAAAGAACACCAAACACCTTAATGAAGATTAATAAAAATTGTAGAAAGCTACTACCTAATGTCATGAGAGCAGCTATCAAGAGCCATCCAGCCTGCATTCGCTGCAGTGAAATGCGACTGTTCTGAGAAGCAGAACACAACAATTCCTCTGCTACTGTCATGATGACCTTCAAAGGGAAAGAGAAAAACAGAGCATCACATTTTCATAACTACCAAATTTTTTTTACAATACTATTTGGTGTAATACTTAATCCTATCCTCTTGCACCCAGAGGAAGAATGGCATCTTTCTCTTACACTATGGCAATTAGCTCAGGCTCATGAAGTTGCAAGTCCTGATTTCAGTACTAGTCTGGGATGGCTTCAGCAGTTCTCTGGAGTACTAGGTAAGTTCCTTTGCTGCTTTGTACCTTCTATTTTATCAGCAGTTAAACGACAACTGATAATTTCTACAGGAACATGCATTGGAAGGATAGAAGTGTTCTGATATTCTATTTGTGTTAAAATGTATTCATGACATCTATAAATTACAGCTCAGAAGAAAGGGTGAGAGTGGTAATTATCTTTTCATCCTTGTTTCAGAATAAAGTCTATCATTCTCTCTGACCTTTTTTCAAATCAACAAACAGTATGACTGACAAATAAATTAAAATTAAACCTATTTTAGCTTCTCCAGAATAACTGCACAGGCCCACTATGTGCTAAATGCAAGGTGACTCTGCTTGTTACCCAAAGGTACCTACAACTTAACTGGAGGAACATCCTTGTGTCCATGCACAATTACCACAGTATGGTTACAAATGCTGCAAGTATTCTGCACGCTGTTTGCTTCAGTTATGTTCCTCATATGCTAAAAACGTATCATAGAACTTGCATTATGTCCAATCTCCAAAACAAACTGCTCAAAAGTCAGTATTCCAATTAAGAAGTGTCATTATCCAAAGTATCATTAAAAAGCTTCAGTATAAAAAATATTCTTATATAAACTTTTTTCACACTTAAAATGTCACGAAAGGTTGCACATGAAAGTTTGTTTCATGAATGTTTGAGATTTTTACACTTCAAAAGTTCATTTGAAGTCTTTTTTTTCCAATCTGAAAATATTAGTTTCCCCAGTTCCATAATGCTACCAGGTAAAAGAAGAAACATATTTGGATAGATTCCTGATATAGTTAATACATTTGATTCTAAAATAAAACAGTACCTTTATAAAATTTTACTACTAAAAATCACTAAAAACTTAGTATACTTAAACTACCTGTAAAGCATACATGCTATAAAGGATGTATGTTAATGATTTCTGACAATTCTTCTCTGTGTACTAGGAGGAACGCCTTATATTTGAAAGATTTTTAAAACTGAATTATAAACAATAGGACTGAATATTAAACATGTATAAACACACTAATGATTTTATTATATTCAGGTTCCATCTGCAACTCTAACTGCCCTCTCAAAGGATAATCCATAAATATAAACCACCTTCTCTACAGATCACTACTGTCTATGTTTGATATATCCTTCTCAAAACTGCTCCATTTAACACTGGTCAGAAGAGGAGCTAGTCTGGAATCTGGCAGTGTTCCTAGGAGAGAGCAGAAAAGGCCTTTTGTCAACTGTTCTGTTCCTCCCCCTGCCAGCTCAGTACAGAATATTGTTCCTTCCATGTTTTTTTGTGCCCTCCCATACCTCTTCCCTAGCCCTAGTTCATCCTATTATATTCCTCCAAAAGAAATCTTTGTTAAGAATTACATGTTTCCACGAAACAGAAACTTCAGCCCTGCTCAGGTGCCGAGTATTTGAATGGCACTTTTATCCATGTAAGTGGGCAAACTACATTCATTTTTTTTCTCCAATTCTCTCCAATTGATCTTTCAGCAATTAGAAGGTAAAGTTACCAGTCAAGACTCTGAATAATCAGAATGCTCTTCATGTCCACTGACACTGAAACAGATATTTTCAGAAGAAAGAATGTAAGTTTCTACATTATGCAAAAAATCAGCATGTACTGCTGACATTTGTAATCCACCATAGTTTTCCAACATGAGTAACTCAGCGGATAAAGTTCCAATAAAGATGGAAACAGGTCCTTCCCCCAGTCTTTATTTCTACAGCTGCATAACCTTAAAACTCCAGAGTACAGCATTTTCTATCTGCACCAGTGAGGAGATGAGCATCTTGGACTGTGTTAATGGAAGAAGCTGATTTCTGTCCTATTCTATAAAACAAAATGAAAGTGTGTATCTGTTGGACTTGACCAAAGATTTTCAAGATAATACATAACTGAAGTTACTGCTGTAAGCACTGACTAAGGTGTTCACTTGAGAGTTATTCCCAATAAACAGGAATTTCTGCCCCTGGTACATGTAGAAAAACACATGCTTATTTGAGTCATGATATGCTTCAAAGTCCTCTTCTTGAGGAACCAAAGTATCTCATCAGTATCACTGGCTATTGCGATCACGTCACAAAGAAAACACGCAAATACCACTGCAAAAAAAATATAAGAACAGCCTACATGTAAAGTGTTCAGACCATACCTTTCCTTTCCCATGTGGAATCCCTAAAGGACACTGTTTTACTGCGCCCAGCAAAGCAGCAACAGCAAAGCTGTAGCCAGTTACTGCTTCTGGGCAGGATTTCAATGCACTGAGACGTTCAATGCAACGATCCAACAGCAGGGACACGTAAGAGGGCAGTGCTACTGCAACACAGCGCAAACACCAAGCTGCTGTCAGCCTCACTGAAATGCTGGGGTGAAGGATGACAGAAATCACTGCTTCCAGAATGCCTGAAAAATAAAATGCATAAACACACTTAAGAAAGAGGCTAGCAGACTGTGAAACAAGCAAAAATGTATACACAGGACTGGCAAGCATAAACTATCCAATTTTTATACTTCTGTTGAAAAAGTACTATTGTTTTTTATTTTTAAGTAATTGTAACAAATTTAAATAATTTAGTTCTTTTTAGAAAAATTTATCCTGGATGAAAAGTGACATTAGAGAGAAATCTAACTTATTGCGCAGTTTTTTTTTCTCATGCACAGAAAACATCTGTAAGTTTCTGTAAGGAAGCAGAAATCCATGCCATGGATGCAACTAAATGTGAACAATAAAGGTACCCAGCTCAATCTAACTGTTTTACCATAAATATTTTGAAGTGCTGGACCTTATATACAACCCTTAATAAAGTAAAATTTGATAAAGATTTTTTCTTTTTTTTAATTAACATACTTGTACAGGTTAGAAAAGATACAGAACTCTTTGGGAAAGGTCTGAAATTTTCCTACAGCATCTAAGGCAGACAACTTTCTCTACTTCCCCCTCCCCCCCTTTTTTTTAAAAATTATTGGAAGAAAACAGAAAAAAATACAAGAACTATGGAAGATCCTGGTTAGGAGACTGAGCACCAGAAGAATAGCCATAGGAAAGCAAAGAATATCACAGTGAACAAACTAATATAAACTTAATTTGTACTCTGGTCCACAAAATAATTCAGGGCTTGTACCTGTACTGGAGTCTTGTAGTAATGGTGCTGCTGTAGTTCCTAAGCCATGAATGAGACTTCCAAGTTCCTGAAGTGCACACACAAGCACATGCTGACTTGCTGTTACATCTGCTGTATTAATTTTTGTTTCCAAGTTACTGTCACTCATTGCAGCATCTGAGAACAAAATACAAGAAAATCACCATGAAATCATTACCAAAAATCAAACAAACAGATGGGATAAAGGTTTTTGCCAAGAGAAGTGGTTTATATTACTAAAAGAGCTTTTACCACTAGCATTTTCATTATTGTTTTCATGAAGAGTTACCTTCACTGAGACGAGTACTGAAAGGCTAAAAAGATGATGCCCATCTCTGAGGGCAAGAGTGTAGATAAATGGAAAATACCAAATCGCTTATCTTTACATGATGGGGAACAGTAGCTAGCCACAAGAGTGCTATTGTCTGCCCCACCAAAAGTTACTTGAAGAGCACATACTTTGATACACCTTGCCAGATTTTACTGCATTGGAGGAAAAAAGCAAGGGAAGAAAAGAATGAAATCTTACAAGAGCAATCAAGTGAGAAGGCAGAGAGGTGGAATGAAAAGGGAGGGAAAAATACGATATATTTTGAAATTTCATCTTTTGAGACAAAAACCATTATGTCTTTTTTAGACACAAAACATCCAGACATTTAAATCAGATACAACATGCAACTGTATACCAGAGGACACAGATTATGTCCAGGATTCTCTTTCTTCTCCTCCAGAAGGAAAATGGTGGAAGATCAGAGGCTTTTTCTGGAAGCAGTGTACAAGACCTTATCATCTATTTTCTCCAGGAGAAATGCTCATTTGTCATTTAGGAACAAATGCTTCTCTTTTGAACCTTCAGTAGTGTCAACTGCTCTGAATAGAAAGGCAGGATCTGACTAGACATGCATTATCTGCCAACCTAACATACTTTACAATACTGTCTGTATACTACTACTGCAATTATTTCATTTGTTAATGGTTAAAATTACATCTGCTAGGAAGGGAGTGTTAAAAAACCTGTATTTACTTGTGTGGGTACACACGTACAAAAACACAGACACACACGAAAAAGATCCAGCCCAAGCTAAAAACAAAGCAGTCCATCAAAAGCCCTCTACATTATCATGGTAATAAATCAGCACTACATATTCTGTTTCTGAAGACTCTGGATTAGGTAGTTGGACAATCACTTGAAAAAGGAAAAACAGAGGCCTGAATGGATAATCTTGTTAGACCCATACCTACAACTTTCTTCAGTTTCCAGATGGCCTGACAAATCTCCTTGGCAGCTGCAATCTGAGCCTTTTCCCCAAGCAGGCCTCCTACTGTAGCTCGAAGGATGAATGAAACGCAGCGGCGACAGCCAACAGCTTCCATCGGGCTCTGAACAGCCTTAGGGTGGGACTGAGACACAAGGTCTAGGATATGGGACAGGAAGGTAGAGAAGTTCCTTTCAAACCATTGTGCTCCTAATGTAGAGACAAATACCACATATGCCTGAAAGAGATTTGAGAAGCAACATATTATACGGCAAAATATCTGGAAATTCACTGCTATCCATCCTACATATTTTTTTTTAAATCTTCACATTGCCACAACTAGAACACTAAATACATTTATGCATCCATAAATCATACATTCTCACTTTTAGGTATCTGTAATTTTTATATCTATATATTGTTTTAATTTTTTAAAATAATGTAAATTACCATCAAAACTGCTATGGGTCCCTTCCAACTCAGTATATTCTGTGATTCTGCACTAGTGATATTGCTGCCTGCTTTGACTGTAAGTTATTTCAAGCTGCTTGCCCATGTCATCTCATTCCAGAGTGTGAGAAATGGCAGTTTACCCTGCTCAGGCACTTGTTATGTAAAACATTGTGTTTGGTCTCACTGAACAACAGCTTCCAGCTATTTAACATTCTGCACATGAAACCCAAATTTAATGTATGAACGCATTTTAAGAACTATTATGTTACAAAACTATAACCCATAAGCCAGAGAAAATTTGGTTATTAAAGGATCTGAATCAGGGAATATTTGCAGCCTCCAAGCACTGTTCTTCAACCCAATGAATTTTAATAGTTTGCCTTGCAATAGAGGTACCATAAAAAGCCTGTGTTTGTCACCACAAAGAGAAGGAATGCAGAATCACTTTACAAATACAAATCTAATCACCACAAGACCATTTATTTCACCACATAATAAGCTCCCCTACAGTTGCCTTCTATGTGCGTAAGTTGGATTTTTTTAATGAATAGATCAAGAAAATGGAATACAAAAAATGAGAATTGCAAATGAGCACAAAAAATTCCTCATAAGAAAGTTCACAACTACTGCTTATATCAATCAATTTCTGTATTTGCCTCATGCATACTTTGTCTTGTGTCTAACCTTAACAACAAAATTACTCATGTAAAAGAAAGGGAACTATTGTAGACAAAACAACTATACTATTAGATCCTGTCAGCAGCTTCTTGTTCTTGACAAATACTACTTAGGCTCCATAATGCATCACTACATTACCCTGCTTTTACAGATTTGAAACCTGAGGAATTTAACAGGTTAAAGACTTGTGAAGAGTGATACTGCCATGGCTTCATTTTGAACTCTGTCTTGAACCTGGCTTGAACAAAAATAAATGGAAGAAGTAATCTTCAGAGCCTTTCTGATTTTTAAATTCATAATAACTTGCAACTCACTAATTAATCCATTTTATAACTGCAAGGGTCTTCAATTCTCAAGCATTGATATTCACAATTTTTCAAGCTTTTTTTGTAGCAACATTGCAGTATTTAAACTGTTCTGGTACAGTTTGAGTGTACCATCTAGCACAGGTACTACTGTGTTAACAGAGATATGTGTGAAAAAGGAGGCAACTTCCAAAAACCAGTACAACCAGTCAAAACATTGAATTAAGATATCTGATATGTACCTGGAAAACTAATAAAACTACCATGTATTTAGAACACCCTGGAAATCTCTGGCATGCATTTTCTAGGCAAATAGCTGTCAAAGTATTATTGTTCCCCAGCTTTTCTGTTCCCTCTGCCAAAAGTTAATGCTTCCACTCAACACGACCTGAGCAAAGAAGACAATTCGTAGCACCTTCTAGCTGTTTCACTGCAAAATCTGGCAGCTTCCATCAGTAATCCAGGCTAATTTAAAGATCTTTTGCACAGAAGTTGAAATGTACTGACAAACTGTCTTACTACCAAAGGTGGTTATCATACAGCAGTGGGATTGTAATATATTAAAATAATCATGGCTATTTGATACATAGATGTTCATCATGACCTTTAGTCTTGATTCACAGGTGTCACATTTGAGTATCTACAATTCAGCATGTTTACATACATTTAAGATAATATTTACAGGATGAAGCCAATCTGATATTATCTGAAACATTTATACTGTTTTTACCAGCAGGCACTACATGGCCTGGCTTTAGTCCAGTTCAGTTCACAAGATTCTATGCTTTGAGCATCCTGGAACATTGCAAAGGAGATGCTGGGTTTTTTCCACTAAATTCTGTTTTCCTTACATTTCATGCACTTACTCAAAGGAGAACCACGCTTTCAGAATTAGACTTGGAATTCCCTGTACAGAAGGAAACTAGTTCAAGTTCAAACACTTCTTGTAACTTCTCCTTTTAATTTTCAAAAGTAAGAAAACAAGTTTTAAATTTAAGAATTGAGGAATTCATTTATATCACTCATTTGAAATTCTTATCATGTGAAGCTTTCAAAAGTAGTACATATTTAATTTTTAAAACGTCAAACTCTTGGGTAAACAATAAGCAACATCAGAAATCTTTTTGTCTTTTCTTTCTAGCATGACTCATGACATAAATCCTTATCTTCAAATAAATAAATTTCATTAAAAATACAAAAAAAAGGATGAAGGAAGAAATATATGCAGGGCAAAGCAATTACACAAATGTTAGCAATCTCAGAAAATCATAACTGATGTATTCCAAACCTGGGTGACTCCAACTCTAACATCTCTGCTGACTGAACTGGTCCCTTTCAACATATCACCACTGGCTCGTAGAAATCCACAACTTCCACGCAGAAATCCAGTTCCCAATAGCTCCATCACATCTTCCAAAGAGATTCTGCGCAAGCTGTGCTTGGTGGATGCTAAGAATAGATGTACATCTTTAGAGGAATAGTTCAAAAACCTTGATACATTTTAGAAGGAGAGCTTCAACTCTCCTAATTTTAGTAAAAATAATTTGCACAAACTCAGTAGCACAATCAAATGCAAATACTGTTTGAGCATAGCTTCACAGCAGAAACCAGGACATTTTAGCTCTCAGTGTTCCAGCAAAGCACAGTATTTCTCAAGTTTTGCTGCTTTAGCCACCTTTAAGTAGTTCAAGCCATTCCTTAATATCATACTTACATTTACCCACCCTCACTATTTACCATCTATGCCCCCTCTGCAAAAAGCTCTGTAAGGTCTACTCCTACCACCCACAGCTTCATGAAAGCCCTGGTTCTTAAATATTCCTGCTTACCAGCAAAGACAACCTCTATTCCAAACCTCAGACAGGGCAGATCTCTCTCTGCTACACTTAGCCAGGTAAGGGCACACCTATAGGTTCTCTTAGAAAAAAAATCAAGTCACCTTAGCATTAAGATAGTTCTCTAAAAGAGTGAGAAAAATAAAATATGCTTGCAATTGTTTAGGAAAATTATCCATTTCCAATTCCTATTCCAATGCTTTATTTCTTGATAGTAAGTTCATTTAAAATACCTGCTGGGACATGTACGTGTAAACTTAGCACAGTGGCAGCACACTGTGCAAACTGACCTAAAATTTTTACTGCATTTTTCATTCTCTTTCAAGCATTCAAATGAGAAAATGAATGAGAGGATTTGAGGCAAAGATGTCCAGAAAAAAAATTAAAAAGAATCCCCTTAATATCAGGAGGTTATCAGAATCAATGCACAAATTTCAGGACTAGAAATTTCTTCCTGTGCTGCTCCCTCCACCTCTCCCGCAGCCCCTTCTAGTTCCCATCTAGCTTCTGCCCCACTTAGTTCTAACTTCTTTTTAACTAAGAATAACTAAAATAAGGACAAAACTCCTTGAAATAGCCAACCAAATAATTTATAAGCTTCTTATATAACCTTATCTGCCTTAGAAATAACAAGTACATTGCTTACATAGATTAAAGGAAACTAATGAGTCTATAAAGAGGTCAGAATATTATTTTTTTATTTTACTGAGAAAAGACAAATGCTGATCTTTTTTTTTTCTATAACACAGTAATTCTCTCTAAAATCTTCTGGAGGAAATACTTTGTAAACCAAGACTCCAGAGTCTACAATGCAAATACACAGCCTCAAGTATTTTGAAAGACAGTAAATTCGGCTTAAAGCCATGTCATTTTGTCATTTGCTGGTTGTTGCACTGAGGGTCTTCTCTGCCATTAAAAGCAGAACAATCAGCTTGAATCACAATTATCCTGCATGTTGTTATACTTTGCTTAGATTACAGTTAGACATTTAGCTGGAGGCTTCTAAGACTAAAACCATGCAGTCTGAATCACAGGAAGTATTGGAGATAATAACTTTGTGTCAGGATGCTTCAGCTAACTCAAGTACTGTATACAGTGTTACATGGTTGTTGTGTGAACAAAACTGCCTGCTAATTTCTGCTTCTGATTATATTTATACTGCTATCCACTGACAATCCAGATATTGTATCGATTACTGCAAATAAAAGCTTGAAGATAACCTTAACTTTTTAGTTTGACAGAGACTGCCTCAAATCTTAGTTATTTCTAAACTGCTTAAATTAACCTTGCTTTTCAGTTCCTGAAGTTAGTAATTTCTTTCCATACAATTACAATCTCAAAGCAGAGAAAGTTTTACTAACTACTTTCCATTGTTCATTATTTTATAAAGACAGACAGATAGATAGACACAATCAGAAACGCAGACTTCACAAGAAAAAAGTTAGAAAAAAGACCAAACCAGAGATAGGAACAGTTGGAAGAAGCTTACAATGTGATTTTACTTCAGGCTTCAACAGAACTTGAGAGTTTCTTATCATCGGACAGATTTTTACAGATGAGGAATCAGCAAAGAAAGCACATACTTTACCTGTTATCTGCTTAGATGTTAGAGCTCTAGCTAATATTGTGCCTAAAAGTTTTGAAACCGCTAATCGTACATCATAATTGGAACCTTCAAAGGATTTAAAACATAAGGTAACAACACTATCCAGGTCTGTACTCCACATAAATACTGCTTCATTCTGAAGTTCAAGAAGACACTAGACAAAAAAAGGGAAATAAAAGTGTTTTGACATGGAAAAGGACTCAGTAAAAATTTCAGTTCGCTGCATAATACACTGAGTTCTCCCTAACAAAATAAGCACCTTGGTTCGTACTAAAATTACTTGATTTTTTTTTCTGCCAAGTTAATATCAAAGAAATACAGATAAGCAAACAATGTTTTTACTTCTGTGTTCATTAATCACTAAAACAGAATTTAATGTTTTAGGAAGCTACTTAAACCATCCATTGGAGCAGGTTACCTTTGCAGCAGCGCAGCGGACAGCCATGGATCGATCTGTCAAACACGATCGGGCAGCTTTGTAAATATCTCTATGACAGGGGATAGCAGCAGCTCCCAAACCATTTAATATATTTTGCAAACTAAGCATGATTTCATAACGACCTTGAGACTGAAAAATGAAAAAGAGAAATGTTAAAGCTTTGTAACCCTAAGTTCTTTGGAAATACAAAATGCCAACTACTGAAATCGGTAAAATATGGCTGGGTGTTTTTGAGACCTATTTACACTGAAATAAGTTAAAGCAGACAACTTGCCCAAAAGTCTATAAGCAAATGAAAATAGTAATTCTAAGTTCTATTGAAAAGCAATAATTACAAGTATAAAATACCAAAACATAAAGTATGAACTATAGAAAAATTGTTCTCATTAATAATGCAATTAAATTTTCTAATTTATAAAGTACTTTCATGAAATCAGATAAAGAAATGCTGTGATCCACCCTTTTACAGTCATAATCCATTAACTCTAGTGCTTCTTTAGAATTTAGACACTGATTTTTATCTGACTTTTCACAACTTTTTTTTTTTTTTTGTATTTTGGTCTCATGCATTTTCTTTTATTCATTGGTCCAGCTACCAACAGTAAAAATCGTTTTATATTTCCAATCATTTTTTAAACATGCTGTTCCAATACCTCTGCATTCTTCATTGCTTTAAGCACATTCCCAACGGTGTCAGTAAAACTGTTTCCCAAAATTCTTCCCAATTTTTTGTATAAATAGCCCAAGCATACCACCGCAGCACTAAAACAAAAGCAAATCCAAAGACGCGTGAAAATGGATGCACTAAGAGATGAAAGGGATTAAGACGACTGAAGTAATCAAGGTGCAAACAGCAAAATAACTAAACAGGATGTCCCAAAAATATAAGTGGATCATCAAAAGGGGAAAAAAATGGTCTGTATGTGGCACATACCCTCTAGAAGAAATGCAGATACAAGAGTTGCAGGTACACAAGAATTCAGGTAATACAATCTTCCAGTACATTTTACAAGAGGAACACAATTTTCAGATCCACATTTAGACCTTAACATGAATTTCTTACTAAGCATGCTCTGTGCCATGCTGCAGCCGATGTCAGAAGTAGTCAGGGACAGGTTTATTTACAACTTGATGGTTGACAGTAGACTGCAAATGGTCTAGTAACCACAATTCTGTCATTTATGTATCACAATACGCAATAATGAAATTCTTTGAAGGAAGTAAAACTATAAACCCATGTACTTTTCACTATAGACAGATTCTGAATTTAACACTAAGGTGAAATACCTGACAACTGGACTCTGCGTGTTCATTGGCCTTTCCTTTAGCAAAGGCAAAAAATGCTAATATTGTGGAAAAGAAAAAAGGAGGTCCCTAGTGAAAGAGCATTTTCCTTTGAATAATTACTTAATGAAAACACTTTGGTTTTGTATTGACAGATCTATAACTAAACCAATTAATTTCTTGAATACAAGGAGAAAAAAGAATGATATGTTTATGCTTTCAGCTCTTTTCCAGACCTACTTAAATATGCAGACATCGCTCAGCATCCCATTCAACAAAGTAACATTTTGCTTATTCCCTAACTGAATTCAAGTTCCTCATATATAATTTTAAATTCTCATACTGGATATATTCTTAATTTAAAAAATAATTTTAATATTCACCGTAATTCCCTAAATGCACAGTAAGAAAAACAAACCTAGTACCCTTTCTCTCTTATCATACCACAATATCGCCTTCATTAAAAACACAGTTTTTGTTACTGCTTTTATCCAACTCAGTACACACCAACAATTTGGATTTAAATTTTGTTCATGGTGTGCCTGGGCATAAAACTACAAGTTTCCACTTTCCCTTCTAAATTGAGCATCTTATGGTCACACATACTTTCCGTAATAAAGCAATAAGCTGCATTCATGCTGCATGACCTGTTTATCTGATTTGGCAGAGCATTCACATCTCGATGACTTTTAGTAGCAGATGAGCACCTAACTAAGGTTCTGCTAAAAATGCCTGCCTGAAACATTTTCATCTTCCACCTGTATGAAAGAGGAAAAGTGATAATCTATGAGATAAGAGACTAATTCACTGGATCTGTATTTAAAGGAGTTCCCAGGTGTATCAACATATTGTCAAACCTGACAGTGAAGTGTTGCTATGAGATAACATGGGCATGCATGCTAAATACAGACAGATGGCAAAGACACTTTAATCAAGATCAAACAAAAACAAAGCAATTTTTCTACACTGAACACCTAGTATTTTATATATCTGCAGCCTAGGATGAAAGATTTTACTCAACGCACAGTTCTGTAATTCCAATTATTTTCTGTAGCCTGTTGTCTCCATGTGTTCTACCACAAATCCCTTTACCAAAACTTTATTGAAGAAAATCATATTTTACAATTACTTTTTTCTCCATCTCTTTCCTCCTCTCCTTATCACTGCTCACATACCCAGGAACAGGTGGTGTACGCTGCCACCTCTCTCTCCCCCAGCTACTACTCGGCATTCTGGCTTTGGTTAACTCCCATTTCTGCTTCTCTGCCAACAGCCTCCCCCATCCCTCTTTGCTGTGCTGACACCATCCCACTTCCTCAGTGTGGCACTTCACAGCTGAAGCAGGAAGAGCTGCAGAGCTCTGTCCCACACTACAACTCCACTCAACTCTAATGTTAATGCATACCATTGTTAAGAATGTAGTATAGCAGTAATTTACTTTGCAAGACTAAGACCCTTTATAGCAAACTTATTCTTAACTCAAAATACTGCACAAGAGGTCAACTGGAACAAGGAAAATAATGGTATTAGGAAATACAACTGACTCCTTGCAAAATCTATTTTCAAGAATCTTTACTTGTGTTGTCAGAAATAGGTTTAGCATGTGAAGTAAAGGAGGAAGAGAAGATCCTGCTCTGCTTCCCATTTCTGCTTCTTAATGCATTAATGTTTTACTAGCTCATCTTTACTACCTTCATCTTTAATTTGTTTCACTAGAGCGAGAGATGTGCATAATTTCAGAAATGAAGGTTATTCATTACATTTCTGCACAGAAAGATTTGGCTTCCCGTTCTGAAGTAACAGCTCATGTTTCTCTGTTCTGTCGGTTACGCTTTCAGTATTTAGTTACAAACATTTCAGCTGTTTTAAACCATATCCAGTTTCCCAGCTGAATTAAGAAATGTACTCAGCAGCTGTCTTATACCTGGAGCTGTACTTGTCTGTTTTACTGCTCTTCTCAACACCATTATTACCTTCTCCTTGTTTTTGAAGCACCTGCCCTCTCATACCTCTGTTATCCATTGTTGGTATTCTCCCTGGCCTGGTTTTCAGTTGTCTGGCTGAGACCACCAGCTGTCTTCTACACTTTTGGCTCCTGATGCACATACACAACATGGTCTAGCAGCACAGTCTTGGTTTTATTACGTTTTTTGTTGCAGAGAACTCAGATGCATCTCTCCACTTAAACCCATCTCATTATTACTGGATTTGAAGCTTGAGGGTAAAAACACACTTACAGTTTTGTAGGCAGATAGCTTGGTGAGTCATCTTTACTCCGAATGAGTTCATTGCATCTGTCAATTGTTTGGTAAACAGAAAAAGTGTCTCCAGTGCTATAAAGTACAGCTAAATTCTTGGCAAGAAGCCGTCTGGTAGGAGGTCCTGGTGAATTGTTTAATAAAGAAGTCAATTGTTCAACCAGTTTCTTCTGGTTTTCCCTTATATCAGCCTGGAAATAGAGTCAGTAATCAGTTAAGGTTCAGTTAAATTTAAAAGTTAGTTACAGATAATTACTGTAAGTTATCTTTACTTTTCATTATTAGCATTCTAATAATGACATTCTGAACTACAAATGAACATTTTATTGCATTTTTATACTTAAAGAAAAGACATTTCAAGTATGTGACTATTTTATTCTTCTTAAAAATCCCAACACTTTTTTCAGAGCACAATTATTGCTAGCAGCATTTCAAGTGTATTTTCCCTGTGGTATGCCTATACTTAAACCTTTCTCAAACAAAGCTGCCTTTTCTTTCTCTTTTTATTCCTGCTTTAATATAAAAGAATTTTAATATATATGGTAAGTTTAGTAGCAAAGAAGAACTTTAAAGAAGAAGCTGTTTCAAAAACTTCAGCATTAGAAACGAACTTCCCTCAAAACAATTATCCAGTCTTATATAAATTTTCTTATTGATGTATTTTCATCACAAATAACAATCCTTAAATATCATTATTTTGGTTAGTTTACTCTTATATGTCTACATAACCTACTTAATAGACACTAAACAGTGAATCAAACAATTGGAGAGTTGTCTGGAAACAGATTTTTATCATTTGACTAGGAAAATTTTTAAAAAGAACAACAAAGGGAAAGATGTTACATTCCTGTTTGGTAGAGAAACATCGAATAATTGTGCAACACTAGGTGGAAGCATTACTGACATTCTTCATAATGGGGCTGCAAAATCTTGCAGTAATAGGAGTTAAAAAATAATTAAAATTAAATTTCATTGGACAAGTGGCTCTGTCACAAGAAGGGCTGTGACCAAGAAATTATAACATTTAGAAAGTTGCTGCTAACACTGAATATACTTTTAGTCCTTGTACATACAAGACATAAGGCAAATAACATTGCATATTGCTCCTTGATTTTAAACAAAATAACAAAAAGATAGGCTCTTCTTTTTGAGCCTCATTACACTTACTCTGCTAGTCACTGGTAAAAGTTTTTCCAAAAACTGTAACCATTCAAAAATGAACTCTGCTTTTTGAAATTCACCAAGCTGCTTATATGCTTCTTCATTAAGTAGTAAACTGTGAGCTAACTCCATTCCTTGAAATTTTCCTCAAATTTCCCAACAGTGTGTAATGAAAAAAATCCAACAAACTACCAAAACTATGCTAATCAGTTTTCTTCCTCATTAATATCTGGCAAATCAGAAGTTTGAACACCTAAACAGGAACAAGAAAAAAATAGTTAATAAAAAGTCAATGATCATATAATATATAATAATCATGCTTGACTTACTAAAATGAAAATTTCAAAGGAAAGCCTAATATAAAAAGGAAATTATAGCAGTTTTATTTAGATGTCCTTAGTAATACCAAATGTTACTAAAAATGAGATAATAGTACTGATGTAATATGCCAGTAGAAGTTAAATATACTTCTGAATATACAAGGACTGATTTTCTTTCACCTTGTTTTGCATGAAGTGAGGTTTTCTAGTCCTTTATCATATACCTGAAAGTAATGACCAACTGACCTCAAACATGGTGATTTTGTTAACAAGAACAAAGTACAGCAAAAGCTGCAACCAACAATTAATAAACTCCTGTTAATCATCCTCACAAATATAAATGCTGATACATTACTCAAACACTTTAGGTAGTCTCAGTGCCAAGCAAGACATAAAAGGCCCCCAGAATTTCATTGCTGAGCAAACCTCTAATAATCTCTTTTGGAAAAAAGACCCCAAACCCAAACCTGAAAAGATTGTTTGAAAACTCAAAGTTCAAAAGAAGTTATGCATTAATTATGTCTCTCAGACTATTCTGGGAATTTCCACATTGTTGAGAAGCAAACCAAGATGGAAAATACTTCCAGTGATTTCTTCCCTGCCAATATCTAAATGCTATATAGCCTCAAAATACCAAATAGAATATTCTGTAGGCTTCACAAATAAAAACAGTCAGGGAGATTCCGGTAAAATGTCACCCATATTTTAAACTCCCAAGCAAGTTAACCTTTTCAGAGGTCACTAAGACTGCTGAATACAGTTTTTCCTATGCAGTAACAATATTATAGTGTAAGATGATCCCTCAAATAGTAGATGAGCCATATAAAGCATTGGTAAATAATTCATTACTCAGGTTGTCATCAAACACAGAGCAGAAGGCTACCTTTACCACTTTCTACACATTTTTATGTAAAATTTACTCACAAAAAAAAATGGTCACGTTTAATTTGTTATAATAAACTGTCACTTCAAATCTACCCGAAATACCAAGCAGCTTGACAAGGCAGCACACTATGGTGAAAAATGGCAAGCAGATCTAAATACACATAGCACATTAAACCTCTACATGTTTTGTCTGCCTAAGTACATAGAAGTTCACAGTTTACCAGTTATCTCACTCCTAGAACACTCACAGAATTGAGCTCTATCCACACATTTTTTGAAACATACCAAAAAAAGGTAGGATTAAGTGTAGAGTTTCATCACCACTCAGCATGAAAATTACATGTAATTTAAATAAACGTTCATTTTCTCGCCTCACCCAAGGCCTGTTCTAGTGTCTACCATCTCTAAACCACCTAATACCCCAGAAACTTATCCAATTTACACACCCATCTCAGGATTACAACTCTCAGCTGTTTTCCCTAACTGAAAAGATCAGTTTGTTGCCAGACATTGGAACTTAACTTACCTAGCAGATAATTTCTTCTCATTGTAAAAACTGTCTCTCTGCTGCTCCAGGCTTTTGGATGTTAAGAACTCAATTTTCTAGGAAAATAATTAATACAAAGGTCAATGTTAGGAATGACAGCACGTAAGACACAAGTATTTCTACAGAAAGCAAGAATTCCAAAGTCTTGCAATACCAAGAATGTTTAGTAAGTAATAGCTCACTAAAAAAGACTGGACCTCCATGAATATTATTAGCTCTCTATATGCTACATTTAAATTCTGCATACCCACCATATACACCATACAGCTGGGTTCATTGAACTACTGAAATCACCTTTCTCATTTCTGTTTTGTTAACTCAGTTTAATTCTAAACCAGTAAAAAGTAAGTTCAAACAGCATCATAACCATAATAATTTTCTAGAAAGATTATCCAAACAACCAACAGAACTGGCAAAGGTGATTCAGCTGCTCTGAAAAATTCATGTACAATACTATCAGTACAAGACATGAGGATTATCAATCCATTCTCCTAGCCACCAGATATGGTTTTAACATTAGAACTCACAGGCAAAAATATTTCCTTTCAAAACTCTTTCAACTTGAACTTATTCTGGCAGACATGAAATACAGGTTGCATGTTATTTTAAAGGCATTCTCTTTTCAATCACTCCTCAAAAGACTGATGCTGAGAACAAATAAAAAATACATGTAGATATCAGAGTAATCCAAACTTCTTTTTGCCTGGTGTCCCAGTGTTCAGCCTGCTGAAAAAAAGGATCAAGATGACCTCACAGCCTTTAGAAGGGAAGGTTACCAAGAAGATGATGACAGATTCTTTACTTCATCATTAAAANACCAAGAAGATGATGACAGATTCTTTACTTCATAATTAAAACAAGGAAGCTTCCCTCTTGATAGAAAAAAAAAAAAAAAATTTCACTGTAAGTATTATCAGCCACTGGGATTGGTGTTGAGAAATTGCAGAACCTGTACCCTCAAGGGTTTCTAACACTTGACTGGACAAAGCCCTAAGTAACACCATCTCAAGTTATTATTGTGACTAAACACAACACTTCTAAACAGAACACTTCAATTGTATAAGCACACATTTGCAAAACCAATATAAATTAATTTATTTATTTTTAGCTTAAATGAAAGAAAGAAAAAATGTTCTGGTGTAGTTGGTGATCTTTATAATGAACACCAGCTAACATGGCCAGAAACATTTTCTCAAAGAAAAGACTACTAGGACTGAATTACAAAGGCTGACTGCTTATTATGCAAGAATTACTTTTATAAAAACAGGACTGTCCAAGCAGAAAGAAAAAAAAAAATTAAAACATCCCAGACCTAATCTTTCCACTGCTGATCAACAAGCAAACCTCAATTACATGAACCTGTATATGAAGCAGAATACTCCCTTACCCTATGCTAAAAACTTATTCCAAACACTTACTGAGGTTCCCTTCAGTAAGCTGTAAGCCTGCACACCAGGGATACTGACAAAGTTTCAAAAGTAATGATAAAAGAAGCGCACATGCACACAAACTTGTGAGAAGCAGGGCAAGAATGTAGGGCATTAAGTTCTCCTGCAGCATACTGGTTTTGCAGAGAACAGAGCAAAAGGCACAGTGCTCACAGTGCAAAGCTGAGCAGAAGCACAGAACTTGATCAGCCACATTCAATTAATAATAAATTTGTCCTTGCTACATATACAAGATGTTTCCAGGCAATTTCTAAGCGCAGAAGAAAACATTAAACCCAAAGCCACACTGTCCAGACACGGGTGGGACTCTGCTCTAATGGGAGGTGTGGCACAGCCACGCTTCTGCACCAGGAAAAAATGAATGTTCTGTCAGCAACTGGAGCTGCTTGGGCTTGGCCATCATCAGCACCAGTAAACCAATGCAAGTACAACCTAAGCACCTCTATTTACAAGAAATCCACGTTTAGCAATGCTGAATTATTTGATAGTGCTTTTCCCCGGTGTTATAATTTTGTTGCTTCTCAATATGAAAAGGAAATCTGGGGAAAAGATGTGAAATTTAATTAAATGAGATGTAAATTATGCCATCAACCAAAATAAAAAGGTATACATGCCTGATGAAATCTTCATTTGCCCACCAACATGATGTACCATCCTTTTGGTTTTGTCTTTAGGTAACTGAAGCAATTACAAGAATTGCTGTCCCATCAGTACTACAAGAACAAATGAATGAAAAATCCCTCTTTTTTTTCCTGTGAGTTAAGTTTATTTTACATTTACACTATGCTACAAAACTGGCACAATTGTTTACTGGCCAAGGCAGAAGTTGTTCCTACTCACTACTAAAAAAAAATATTTTCATTTATCAACTGCCAATTTGACAAGCAGGATTGTTCAAGACTGGTCAGAAGAGAGCTCAGAAAAGCTCTTGGAGCAAGCACTAGATGGAATGCCACTCTGTAAATTGAAAGGAATACAGGGTGCATCAGGCATTAAAAGGCAACACCAATTGTATTTTTGAAGTTTCCGACAAACCACAATGAGAAAAATGGGACCTCTGGTCTTTAAATAGAAGGTGACTCATCCAGGGTAAGACTGATCTGAGTAGCTGCCTTTACCAACTGTCTTTCAAACATGAGAACCAACAGACCACCCATGAAAAAGTTATAACAAAGTAAAAATCCTAAATAGATCTGTTATGTGGATCACATTCATTCCAAGCAGAGTAATCTCCTCAGGCTTTGAATGATGAGGGAAGCAGACCATAGACACTCTGTGAATCTTTCACATGGTAGTCTAAGTCAAAAATTCTAACATTGCCAATGAAAAAGCTATGAGCAAGAATGTCAACTCAATGAATTTCATTCTTCCTGTTCCCCTCAATTTTTGCTTATGCACAAAAAAATAAGAAGTACCAAAAAAAAAAAATCTGCAATAAGGCAGACTCCTCACTGATCCCTCACTAAAAAATCAGCCTCAGAATCAGGGCTCATTATTTCAGTGAAGATCAACACAAGTAATGGAAACTATCACACATACCATGTTTGTATTACAGATTTATTTTATTTTTAATTTTTTCGCATTTGATCTCTGTTCCAGCAGTTTGCCTCTCTTTGCCAGGAACTAGTGCTGCTCAAACAGCAGTTTGAGGTTGATCAGATCAACCTCAGTTCTCTGAGCATGATGCTCACGTGAGGATCTAATGCACAATCTAG
>VXBU01015705.1:312040-338329 GCA_013400315.1 Bombycilla garrulus | reverse complement strand
CCCCCCGTGCCCCCCGGGCGCCCCCCGGCTGGCCGCCCCCTCCCCTCCCCTCCCCCCCCCCCCCTCACGGGGCTCGGCGCTGCCCGCAGCCCCGGGGAACGGGACGCGACCGCACGGGCTGGGCTGGGCTGCGGGAGCCGCCCGGCCGCCGCCTTTCGAGCTGGTTGTGTGCGTGTCACCCACCGACCCACCTGGCGGCTCCGCGGGTGATCCAGCACTTTTCGGGCGCAGGCCTCGGGCAAGNGAGGAAGGGGAGGAGGAGGAGGAGTATGAGGGCGACTCCGGTGCTCAGGACTGTGCAATCGGGCCCGGAGCCATCGAGCGCCCGCGGCGGCCGGGAGGGGGGCGGGAGCGGCCCGGGGAGCGCGCAGCCCGGGGCGAGGTGCGGCGGTGCCGGAGGGGACACAGTCACCGCCCCGGGGCCGCTCCGAGGCTCCGCAGCCGCCGGGCCGATGAGCGGCTCTGCGCTAGGGGGCACGGCCGGGGGATCGCGCTCGGCGCTGCCCCACCAAATACAGCAACAGAAGATCCCTCTTGGTCCCTCTTGCTCACGCTTTGTGGAGGTAGCTCAGCTGGCACTGCTGGGATTTGTACCTGCCTGTGATCAGCGTCTGCCACGGCTTCTGATTCCACTCCACCCCTCGGGCACCCGCGTCCGTACTTCCCTGGGAGGGCCCCTGGGCGCTGCACAGGACAGTAACGGGAACACGCCCTTTATATTAAGCGTTCGTCAAAGCCAACGTTTGCAAAAGTCGTTACTCCTGGCTTTCATCGGTGTAAGCTGTGATCCCAAATCGATATGGAATCCCAAGTCAAGGGGTAATTTTGTGTCTTACAGACAAGGTCAGCTGAAACTCCTCCAGGAATTTCACCTCGTTTCTCCTACTGCATAGGTGGTCCTGCTGGAGGACGTTGCTTTGTCACTGGGAATTACTACCACCTTTCTGAATTTTTATTAGCGAACTCACTGGTCATGAGAAAATATCCATTGGAGGGATTTTCTTTAATGTATTCTGTGATCAGTTTAAGTTGTATTTTGAAAAGAGGAAAGTATATGTCTCTCAATCATTTTTTAGTTTTATAATAAACAAACAATAATCCTGTTGTAGTTTTCCAGCTGATGCCTAGTCATGTTTGGAATCCGGGACCCAGAATTCTCTCCACAAGCTTGTGTTTTGTGGGACTATCTTCTTTGAACTTGTGCAACCGGAATCTCAGACTCATTAAGACTGGAAAAGACCTGTAAGATTGAGTCCAACCTTTGATAACTATAATGTCGACTAAAATATAGCACTAAGTACTATGTCCAGACATTTCTTGAACACCTCCAGTGATGGTGACCCAGCCTCCTCCCTGAGCAGTCCATTCCAATCTTTAATGACCCTTTCCATAAAGAAATTCTTCCTGGTGTCCAACCTGAACCTCCCCTGGCACAGCTTGAGGCTGTCACTAGTTGCCTGGCTCCATCCTCCCTCCAGGCAGTTGTAGGGAGGGAACAGTTGTGATGAGGAAATAATGCCTGGGACAAAACCTGGGAGCAGAAATTGTGTCTAAACCTTGCATAAGCTTGTACATTCGACTTCACAGTGGTTCAATATGTAAAGTTTACATGCAGGGCATTCTCTGTGAACATCTGTGCTCAGTTATGCAGATGATACTGCTGAGAAATATTTCAAAGAGCACATGCAGGGCTGCCCGATTACATTGTGCTGCAGATGTCACGAGCAGCAGGCTGTGTTACCATATATGGACACTGGTTTCATTTTTACTAAACTGGCTGTGATAAAAAACATGAGTACTGATGCAATGACCTTTTCAAAAAACTTCTGGCAATGGATGTGGTAATGAAGAATATGCCTAATACCTGAAGCAGGAAGTTATTTACGTATGTTTCACAGAAATCAACTCCACAAACTCGTACTGATGTAAAGGTGTCAACCTGTTTTCAAAAATCACATACATTCCCAGGAAAGAATAATTTGCTAAGTTAACCTCATTTTGATCAGGAGCTGAATTGCTGCTTCTAATACAGTGATTTGCAATTCAGTTGTGAGAAAGGTCAGCTGAACAATTTATACTCAAAGACTGTTATGTTATGACTTTTTCCACAAGGAACTCCAGAAAAACAAGGGCTCTCTGACATTCCTGAGGTACCAGAAACTCCTGTCAATATTTGTTAAGGATCGATCATGTTTAACTCAGAAACAAATAAACAACTCTAAATCTAGAATAATTCTTGGAAGATTATTGCTGTTATTATTATCATTATTGTACCTATTACTCACTCTGTTATGGTAGCAGGCAGAGACCCACTCAAAATTAGTATCTCGTAATGCTGAGTGTTACATGAACACAGGGCAAGACAAAACACCATTCATTAAGAGGTAAAGACTTGCTCAGTTTTTCCCAAGAAGTATCTTGCCCAGCCCCCCCAGGACACATGATATCAGATCCAAGTAATGCTTTGTTAATGCTAGACTGATATGAATCAATTGTAAGAACAAGGCATACTGATGCAGGATGCTCCTTCCATCTCTGGGTACACGAGCTTTAGGGTTGCTTTGTGTCAGCAGTGCTTACATAAGGTTAAGAGTCTGTCTTCATTGCATTTTTACTATTATTTTTCCCTAAATTGGTCAACAGACTGTTAAAAATGCACTGAGTTAAATTAATATCTACTTTAGCAGTTATGCATGCTATTTTTATTTTTTGCCTTTTCTATCTGAAATTTAAAAAAAATGTAAATTTATAGTAATTTGTTATAAAACAGAAAAAATAGGACAATTAGATGTGTTCACCATGTATTAATTCAATTTTCCCTTTCCCTATTAGTCTTGACTGTGCTTCAAAAACAAATTAGTTAATAAAATAAGCAACTGGTAAATAATTGAAATGCTCAAATCTACTGATCAGTCTTCTCATTATTCTATTTTGGTAAAGTGGGTTGACTGATTTAGAGCATGAGTCAGTTCTGCCATGCAAACTCCAGACACAGTAGAATATCTATACAGTCACATATGCCTCTGAGCTAAATATTTTCATTCTTTCAGCTTTATAATCCTCAGTGACTCCAGAGGAAGAAAAAAGTATGTATGCCTTTGAATTCAGTGGGACTGTCCATGCATGAGTAAGAATCACAGGAGCAGGGGCCTGATTTGAATCAAATGTTACATCATCAAATAATTACATAGCAAACAGAACCAAATTCCATTATATTTCAAAACCATTAAGAAGAGATATCTTCAAATTAATTATAAGATTACTATTTAGTTTTACTTTCTGGAAGCATGTAGAATCCAATACCTTCTGGCCTGTCCTAGCTTTTGCAATGCTTTAGGTACCAATCTTGCTTTTTTTACATATTGTATATAAAAAATAATGTATAGTTTCATGCTACAATACTGCTAAGCTTCTTTTTATTCCCAACACAGTTCCTTTTTTCACTATCACAAAATGCAAGGCCTGAATTCCTGCCAAGCAATTACACAGTCCTGCTGTTATTTTAAATCCTAAAATGCAAATAAAAGTATTATGCAGACCTAGATAATGTTAGATACAGCTACCAAAATGGAAGGGAGAAATAAGAAGGCTAGATCAAGGGATGGATTGCCAGCTAAATACTAAGGCCTCCCAAAAACCTTTTACATTCAATCCAAAACTTTCATTGCCAATCTCTTTTCTAATGGAGCACCTCTAAATATCATTATTTACCTTTCTTGCACATTTTTAACACATACAGATGTAATAGGGCATCTATCGTTGCACTTACACCAGTAAATATAATTAAAGTGAAGGGAAAGCAATTTTAAATTCAGAGTAATGAGATACATATGAACTATAACCATAAGACAGGAATGCCATTTATTTGCTTTCCCATGCTGTCTGGATTGCTCCTATTTTAGAAATACTATGAGGTGTTATTTGTACTGATACCACACTGTGCACTGAGGTACTCAAAGTGCTCTGTGAACATTAGCTCAGGTCACATTTGTGAGGCAGAGGCTAAAGTAGGAGGTAGTGAAAGGCAACTTCCTGTAGCTCCAACAAAGGTGAAGAGAGGTGAAAGCATACTGACTTCTAACGGAAAAAGAGGATCAAAGGCGATTTTTTGCTTTCAGTGAAAGGGGAAAAACCCAGTGGTTTTAAACCTCTTTTTCCCCTGTTTTCACTGTTTCTTTCAGATCACAGATGGAAAAAGTGGAGCAGAAAATTGCTTTGCCCAAAGCCACACACTGGCAGTAATTGAACTAGAAGACAGCACTGGTTTAAATAGAAAATGTGCAATACATTCATAGTATTTGGGCTATTCTAACTGCTGTTTCTTTCTCTTGTCCACATACACCATTTGCTTTTCAGCTGTAATTGCACGGCACTTCTGGTAACAGAATCTTTTGGGAATCTCCCTGAGATTCCCAAATTGTGAGTTGCTTTCAAGAAGCTTCAAGAAACAAAGAGGGAAAAAATAGGAAACACCAAATTCATCAAATTCTTGAGAGAGTGGCTCAAATTTTGGGTGCTGTTTCCCCAAGAAAAACATTAAGGAGGAAGCTCTGCTTTCTGTTCTTGTCAGCAATTGTGACTCTGATTCTAGAATAAAGCATGTGGGGGATCTCCCAGACAATCTAGTCCTGTCCTGCTGTGCTGTACAATACATTAAACAGTGATGGTCATTCTTTTGTTCAATGTATGGTCTTAAGTATCAAGACACTGAAAACAAAAATAGATAGGCATTTATTAGGTGAAAATTGAGATGCAACAAATTTAAGAAATGAACAGAAGAAAGTCACAACAGAGTTTGGTGGTAGACCTCAGGTAATGAATGCCTGTGCCATTTGTGGAGCCCTCTGTGGCATATTGCTACTCCAGCTTCCAAAGAGAAACAATGTGTTTGAAGGTGTCCATAGAGAAGACAATAAAATAAACTAAAAGCAAAAAATAAAAGAAGCTGGAGAAGATTCATCCCTCCTTCTCCAAAGAAGCTGTTTTTATACCAGAGGTGAGATGCATGTTCAACAGACCATACTTTTAAATTCAAGTAGATGTGTATTTTTTTCTCAAAGAGGAGCTAAAGAGAAGTTGTTGCATTGAATCACAATGAAGAATTTTGGAGGAGCCTTTTTGGTAAATGAGACCAGACATCACAGATGCATTGAAAGACCTGGTGAAAAGCACCACAAAGGCTGGCTGATATCCAGCAACCCATCAAGTGGCTTTAAAATTTATTTTAATCACAACCTTAGCAATTTAATCAAATAATTATTATCAGTCCAAATCTAATTATTGCAGAAAGAGCCAAAGGAAATAAAAATAAACTATAGGGATGGTCTCAATAATACAGGACAGTAAAAATTGTTATGCACACACTGTTTAGTACCTACCCTTACCTCTCTTCTGGTGTCATGCTGGCCCTTTCACCTCCTTGTGGCTTCCACCTGGTAGAGGCAGCACAGTGGGTCATCAGCATCTGGAGTGCTGTGCCTGCAGGAGTACAATGTTATGATTCCTTCTTTCTCTCCTATTTTTTTGGAAATATCTCTCACTTGGAATTCTTTTTATAGATTTTCTAATGAAGTTTTATTCCTTGCTTTTTCTTCACTGGTCTGTAACTATGTATTTTTCTTTTTGTTCAACTTAAGCATTTTGGTTTTTTTTTAATCTCATATATTTATTCTTCCGTCTCTTTTTTGTATCTCTAAGAATAGTTTTTCCCAGCTCCAGGTTTGTATTTCTTCAACTGACCTTTGGCAAGTTGTTTATAGCCTTGGAGTCTCCAGTGCCAGCCTGTGCCCCATATCTTACTATCCCATGCTTCTACTTTACACTGCAGTTGGTGTCTTCACTTCTCAAAGTTCCTGCTGTTTTAATAGGCCTGTATTTTTTTACCCTGTAACACCATATTAGTCTAAAACACATAATTCTACACAGAATAAATACTAATTATTAATATCTATAGAACAACTTTGATTACACATAAAAGTAAAACAAATTAGCCATAGTTTCCTGTCCTTGGAAAAAAAATTGTTACAGCCAAATCAAATAAAAGCAAAGCTCTGAGATGCCTGGGAAAAGCTGTGATAAGCCTCCATCCTGTGCTCTTGGAACACTTGGGACATGGCCTGTGGACTGTCACTAGCAGTAGCAATACACTTGCAAATATTACTGGGCTACATGCTGTTTATTAACTTCCAGTCCTGAATTAATATTTGTATGCTGTAAATTCATATTTTGCATACTCTATGTAGCAGCAGAGGTAAAAATTTCCAGAAAAGGCATGGGAAGGAAGCAGGAATACTGCTGACTAGCAGACAGGCTATTGCCCCTGAACTCATTAGTGAGTGTTTATGACCCCAGTTCATAGTCCACACACGCTCAGCTTCAACACACTGGGTGTGTGTGCTACAAACAAGGTCATAAAAACCTGATAGTGCAAATTCCTGAGTGGCAGTTGAATTGGAGACATAATAGCATAAGGACAACTCCTCACTTTATAGGTTATTTCAAGGAAGTGGGGAATATTAAGCATCTTCTAATAGATATTCTCTAAGTATAGAACAGGATAATTATCTGAGTTTTTGTCTAGTCATATTACAGAGACTATTTAAAGCAGACACAGGTCATCTGTTTAAAGCACATATTCATGGTTGAAGGGAATAAGCACTTGGCTTTGAAAAGGTAATTTTAATCAATTTTTTTATCAGTATGGTTCAGCATGTTATTCAGAAATGGCTTCCTTCAGTAAATGGACTGTGAATCAATAGTAGATATAAATAAAGCAGTTCAAAGGGCACAGCATTCAACAAGCTGCCCATCCCTGGAGCAGAAGATGGCAGAAATCAGTATTCCAAGATGGATACACAAATAAATCAGAAATGGGCAGATAAAACAAAAATATCCACCTTTTTACAAAAATTTCAGAGTTCCATCTGGTCCTAAGAACCACTGAAATGTACAGAAGTTTTTAATGTGCTGTATATGACAGATTGCTATGAGATGAAGAGTGGTTTGAAGTCTGTTTTTCACACAACGTTCTCAAGCTTATCCCTCTTAGAAATCTTAGAGTTCTTTAAATATAGAGAATGAATTGCCAGGCTGCCAAAGATCTTTCTGGAGACGGGAAGTAAATTAAAAGCTGCAGACTTTGTATTATACCTCAAAGGATCAATTCTTGAGGTATACTAAATATCCACAATTCCTGTAAGGTCTGTGAAAAGTGGTATTACTCAGCACTTTTTAGGACTTGACTTCCAACAGAAAGAGAAACTTCAATGTTTTTTCAAGCACAGAGATCATAATGAATTTGTATTAGTCATTTGCATCAGGACAATATTATTTAAAGGTTGCTAGTAGGAGCTTAGAACATGATTCATATTGTGTCTGTCATAACTGTTAATTATTAATGAATAAGTATGTCATTTGGGTCCTAATAGCTAATATTTCCAGGCCATTTGTATAAATGGTTGTTTTCAACTATGAGACTGTCAGTTGCCAAGAATTCAATATCCTTATCTATTTCATAGTTATTAACCATATATAATGCTAACCTGAAAAGAAATTAATTATTCTCTTATCAAAACTCTGAGTTTCCTATCTGTTAAAAAATGTGATTCTCATGGCATAGTTTGAGCCTACAGATTGCACGTTCAATGTTTTGTACATTGAATGTGCAAGGACAGAGTATTTGTAACTACTGGACTACAATTGAGGACTGTGCAAGCTGCCACCCTCATTAACCATTAAGTTTTACATACCTTCCAGTATAAATTCTTATTCAAACAGCAATTCCAGATAATTGCTGCAAACCATAGAAATGTCTGATTTCACTTTGAACCCTTCTAAACCATAATGCTGCATTAAAAAGAGAAACTTGATTCACAGGATGAACACATTTGAATCAGTTTTGAATTTGCTACATTTTATAGCTGTTCTGTTCTTACTGCCTTTCAAGACAGAATTTCCCATGATGTCTTCTTTAACACCATCTGTTTTTATAACAGAACTGCATAGGGGGTCAGCTGGGAAGGGGGCTCCAAATGTACCAATACTGTCCACAGAAGGAAAACAGGTCTCTGCCTAGCAGCTTCAATGACAAAAAGCTGGAAGGAAGCAGTAGGGGCAGAGGGAACAATGAGATGGCAGTGTACATTGTACCATCTTTATTTTTGTTTTCATTTGAACATTTCTGTTCTTTTCCTGAGGCTCTGTTATGAAAGAATTGAGTAGACAGCAAGACCACAGTAACAAGGACATAGACCAAGGTATAGCAGGCAGCCTATCAAAACACATCAGAGATTTCAGAATGCAAACTTCAATTCAAGCAATTCAGTGATACTGCTGGTTTCTAGATGTACCTCACTTATTCTTCCCTGCATAGCCCATGATGAGTCCTGTACTACCTTAAGTCTCCCACCCTTACACGCTCAGTTTGAGAGGGATGGACTTTCTTATTTAGTACTTATTCTCTAAGAGGCTAAAACTCAGTGAATTTGTTTTCAATATATTAGTTAGTTACAAAGCATTGTCATTCTATAGATAGAAAACATAAAGGTAAAAATTGACAAAAGTACATCCACAGTATTCTTCTTTTACCTATAAACCATTTCTTCAAGCTACACTTGTAATACTTCTTTCATTATTTTTTAGTAAAAAATTATTGCATTATCCCATTTTGGTCGATAAACGTTTTGAATTATTGGATCAATATAAACAAATATTTTAAGCACACTTCAAATGCATACAAGCAAAAAACACATACTCATTATAGCAAGGCACTCTGAGGAATCCTTCAATTCAATGGAATTGGCAAAACCAGTACAGATGAGGGAAAGTCTTTTTAAACTATGTCCCAAGGCAATCAAGCACTTAAATGCTTAGAAGAAACAAACAAACAAACAAACAAACAAACAAACAAACAAACAAACAAACAAACAGACAAATGAAAAGACATCAGTAGTGTATTTGGGATAAAATTTATTTTTTCAAAATTCAATCAGATGAGTGTAAGGTCCATTTGTATCCAGTTTTAACACCTGCCTGTTTCCATATGTACCATGCTTGACAAGAACACCAGCTTCCACGCATTTGGCATTGGCAGCCAGTTCTTTTTCACACAAAGTCACAAACTGAGAATAAAGTTCTAGCCCTTTTTCTTTTTCAATGTTTGCATGGTATTGCATCTTTCTTCCCTTTGGTTTACCACCTAGGGTAGCTTGTGGTATGATGAGTACATCGCCTGGTAAATCAAGAACTGAGACCAACTCGCCGCTTTCACTTTCACTTAATTTAACATTCAACAGCGTATCGACTGCAAATAAAAATAAAATAAGGGTCAGTATAACTGAAGTGAATTAAACAGGACATCACAAACAAGAGCCAACAAATATTTTGATGCGTGACAAACCGCTGAGTAAAAGAAACTGTTTATTAATCAACTTAAACATGGATAATCAATAAATACTTAACCAACTAATATGTCTGAGTATCATGAAGAATGTAAAGGATATTAATATCATATGTCTAAGGCTCTATTTTTGGCTATCTAAAATCCTAAAGTTGATTCTAGTTGGACACCCCCAAAAGAACCCAGGATGCAATTAGTGAGCCTTCCTTAATTTCTTGATACTCAAATAGGCAGCATTTGCACAACACTCTGCATTGCAGGACACACCACCCTCAGTGCACTTGGGAGAGCATTCTGCCCTGACTCTCTTTTCATTCTGGCTGCAGCAGCTGGCAGCAGGACCCAGCACTGATCTGAGCTGAAGGCTCAGCTCCATGGTTTGGTCCCAAGTAGAGCAAGTGTCCTTCAGTGCTCCTCTTGGAGACATGCAGCTACCAGTTTGTCACTTGAGACAGGAGGTGGGCAGGAAGGTCAGATGCAATTTGGCTTATAAGCCAGAACATATAAACTTGCAAATAAAATCAATGCATTTACTAACTTTAGATTTCTGGTGTTTCTATAACAAATTAAATCATTACTCCAACTCTGTAAAAGCTGGGAGGATACTAGTCATGCCTCCAAACCCTAAACATAAATATTTAATGTTGTTAGAAACAAAACCAGCCAAGTTGCGATTCAGGAACCAAACCCACACACTCAAACAGATTCAATATGTATTTAGGAAACAATATTCTCTAAAACAGGCGCTTAAGGAGAATGGTCCTAGATGAATCTCCTGACAGGAAACAGAACTTTCTTTTTCTGGCCTGTATTAGCTGCCCCACAGCTGAAAATGTAATTATTCCCAAGCAAAATTCTCATGAAACTCTCACTAGGTCAAAATAATTTTTTCTATCATGGATTTAAATATTTAGCATCACAGGAGGACTGTGCCTTCCAAGAGCAAGAGAGAACCCCCCAGCTGTTGCTCTCAGCATTTTTAATTGCACCTGTACTTGTGCACTGCTGGTCCCAGCCAGTAGCCTGAAACAGAATGAAATAGTGAAATATTGTTACATAACCTTTAGCCAAATCACTAGAATCAGCCAGCCACAGAAAAGAAAATGGGCACTTTTATCTGATTATGCAGCATCACAGAATTTCCCAGGGGAACCAGCACTACTGATGGAGGAAAGGAGGGAGTAAAAATGACATAAAAGTAAAAAAAAACAAAACCTACAAACCAGAACAAAAAAAAAAAAAAAAAAAATATCAAGCCAAATCAGCACTGGGTAAAGACAGAAATTGCCACTATTTGACCTTATCCACAGCATCTTCTCTGCCTCAATGTAAATGTTAAAGTGCATGTGGAGAAGAAGACAAGAATTGCAGACATTGCTGTTACTGCTTCTGAACCAGAAAACTGCACATGTTAACAGCGTGTGTAAGCATCACTGAAGCAAGGTGGGAAAGAAACTCTTTCATTATCCACACAACTCCCTCTACCGGCTATAATTTTAAATATCCTGCACATACAGCGAGATCACAGTTAAAGTACTTATCAAATCAAGCCATTAACTATTTGAAATTCAGTTCTGTCCTGGACTGAACCTATTACCCAACACATGTAATATGTTAAATGGAGGTGCGGCATTTTCTTTGTTTGCTAGAATGTTATCAGGGGGATTTGTTTTCTAGGTTGGTCATGAACAGACAGACAAAGAGGCATGGACAACTCTCAAAAGGAACAAGACAGACCCAACTGTTCTTTCAGCCAGGTAATTGATTTAGAATAATGCCATCTCATGGCTTACCCAAATGATCGCTACCTCCTCTGCCTCAACTGCTTTTCTTCCTTTTCAAACAATACAATAATGTATATGGATTATATCATACCAATTTTTGGGACAAGATCCTCATCAGCACCTTTGAAGAAGCATATGTAGATAACAAGCCCTCTCTGGATCTACAAAAGATTACAGAAAACTATGTCAATCTTCCTCATTATCTACGATGTATGCTTATCATTAAAACTATCAAAAAAGTATCAAAAACCATCAAAAAGGTATAAAAAATTACAAAACCACATAACAGACAAAGGTTCAAAGAGTAGTTTTAGTTATTTGGTAGAGCTTCAGACACTGAGCTTACACACCACACTGTGGTAGATATGTACTCATTATCTGCATAATGCCTCTACATACAATTAAGACAATTTATTAGCTCCATGTGAAGCCAAATTTAGCTGGAATGTAGAGTGTACAATGTTAGCACAGATGAAGTGACAAGATGAATTAGTATACTTAAATCCAGATTAAGAAATAATTTAAGCTTCTTTCCTGTCAAATGTACAGCTAAAATAATTTTCAGTGTGAATTACAATATTATTTCCAATTATGAAACATGAGAAACACCACAGGACTTATCAAAGAACTGAATTTTATTTTGATATTGAAAGTAATCTAGTACAATATGATTCTGAAAAAAAACACTAAGTCTGTTAATTGAATATTTAAATACGATGACCAACAACTGTGAAGTTGTTCAGAATATTATAAAGTTGTTCAAAATACTATTTTTCAGCTTGGGTAAAATCTAACTGGCAAAATGGAACCTTTCAGGTGATTGGTATAGAGCAAAGGATATGCCCCATCTTTAGCATTCAGAGACACAACTTGTAAGAATGATGTATCTGAGGGAAGAATTAGGCCTCTACTGAGGGGAAAGCACAGGAAAACTCTCATGCAGCTTTTCTGCTCACTTGGTTAGTCCATATGGAACGCAGATGCAACAACCCATGCTTTATTAAACCGAACTGATAGGCTCTGCAGCCAGCAGCAACTACGTCTCACGCACAAGTACACCTGCCTGGCTTGACTTCTCTGGGAAAAAACCCAAAGTACCCACAGCAGACAGGATCCACAGGCACGCAGGATGTAAAGGAACCACCCCACTGCTTTGTCAAGAACAAGTATCTTTTTAATTTTGTTGGAGGAAACATAAATGTCAACATGTGAAATACCACTGAAGAGATGTTAAATAGATTGGGACAGGAAGGAGTTATTAATACCAATGTTCTCAAAGCAAAAGGATAGAAAATGTGAATAGATTCTAAAAAAAATAAATTTAAAAAAATCCTCTATTTGTTTTTTCCCCTTTTCTTTAAATGATAAAGGTTTTTGGTGAAGAAGTCTTAGCTATACACATGAGATTTTGTCCCTTTGTTATTGCAGAGATGAAACAAAATGCTCAAGGCAATGTCTGGGAAAAGCTACGCCTTCTCAACTATTTTTCTAGTGACTAACTTCTGAAAAAAGAGAATGCTCTTTGTAGCCAAAATGTCACATGCTGAGAACTTTCAAAAGCTTTAAATGGCTCCTTTCAAAACTCAATTTGACTACTGCAGAATACTATACAGATTCCCAAATGACAGCCATATTTCAGAAACACTGTAAGAAATTTGATGGCCAGAACCTCAAATAACATTTTAAATCACCAGTTCAAATAAGGGAGAGAAATGCAGACTGTCAAACATTAGATATCCTTACTTATTTTGCTAAACATTCATTCCAGAAACAGACTGGTATCAAGATATTAATAGGTAACAATAATGCAAAATAGCTACTAATAAAAATATTTTTGATAAAATAGGCCAAATGTATTTACATTGTATACCTCTAACCTCAGCATTAGAAATAAGTGACTGTGATACAGCACACATCATAGAAAATCATTTTAATTCTGAGACTTGAGTAATTTTTTTTGTAGTCTCACAGCAGTAACAATATTCTGCAAGCAGCTCATTTAAAGACACAAAAAAGTAAGTAAAGCGATCCCTGCAAGTCCTAAGGCCAGACAGATAAAGATTAAGTAAAATAAATAATGATTTTTCACAGCCTCTGCCCTTATCTGATGTCTGTTTTTGAAGAAACTATTTATCACAAGATGAGACATACACATTGAAGAAAATTCGAGGGACAGGAGGTTAAATGAGAAAACAATTCAGAGACAAGTTAAAGCTGATAGAAGATGCTTCTATTTATACTGCATGTTTATGGTTTTCCAGAACACTTTAGATACAGTTGAAAGCCATGGAACTATTTGTAAGCTGAAACTTACTGTTTCAACTGTGACTGAAAACTGTGGTTCAACAGGTGCAGCCATGTTTCAACCCCTTGCTAAGTCTTACTTTGTTATTTAGTTTTATTAATTGAAGATGTAAAACTGAATGCAATTACAAGACCAAACCTAATAATAACATGTGTCAGTCTGACCTTACATCAGTGTTCCAGGTGTCCTAAGACTTGTGCTCGTTGTCAATGGAATGGGTAAACTTTTTGAAGCAAAGCAAGACCATTACCATTGCTGCAGGTCCTCTGTAACCTATCAAAGCCTAGCTGACTGCTCCTCAGACCTATATTTAATGCACAAAAATTCGAGCAAAATAACACAAATAACAAAAATATAAATTCAACATGCTGGTGTGCAAACAGCCACTGCAAGGAACCTACACAGTGACAGGACAGAAAGCTGTGCTCTTTGTGGATCTACTGTGAGCAGCAAAATGCCTGCACAAAGAAACCAGCAAAGCAAGCTACTGTGCAACACTGGCATTTATTTTATTATACAGCTGTCTTAAGTAATCATCAGATCAGGCAACCTGCATCATGAAGGGCTGAAGCACCCAGCCCCAATGCCGTATAGACAGCCGTAGCAACACTGCCTCCAAATGCTGCTTTTTAGCTCCTTTGCAGGAAAAAACAAAAAACTGCCTCCTTCCTCACCCTTACTAAATACATTCGTCTGTATTTTTCAGGATTTCATTAGCAAAACTGAAATATATTCTGTAAAATATTATCTCTACCTTTCACTATTTTTTCCTCCAGGAAAACACAATGGATAATAAAAACATAGATCCTTGGTGTTTCTTAGAAACTCAGTTTGTGAAACTAACTTACAACATAAATTATTCTGTGACATTTCCATTTCAAGTTCAGGTTTACTACCCTCTGGGAAGATTTCTTCATATTTCTTATATTCAGTGCAGCAAAGAGATTACATCATCTGCCACAGGTCACAGAACAAGTCTGTGCCTGGTATTTTGCACCTCTTTTTACCATAGTAACCAGAAAACAAGTCAAAGGAAATAAGATAAGGAAAAGACAGTTTTCCTTGCATGAAGCACTTACACTTTTTAGCTGAATATTCATTTTATGTTTCTTTTCTCCCACAGTTATGAAATGCACCAAACCTTACCTTATTTAACCCCCACCTTTACAAGAATTCCTTTTTTTTCTTCCTATTTTGCTGTATACCTAAACCTTTTATGGAGGGTATATAATCAAAATTCTGCATAAACAAGACAACCTATGTGCAGTAACCCTCAACAGGCCAAAAAGCTCAATCATGAAAACACAATGAAGGCAGAGATTCATGCATAAAGTATACTCTCAACTTTTTTGCAGATAAAGAACATCTGCTCTGAAGTTCCTAAAGTACCTACAGGGGTCTCTTACAGCTCAGAAGCTATTCAAAGTTACCTACATAATATGCAATTTATAGTATGCTAGAAATGTCTCAAGGTGAGGTCTTACTTTTAATTGCTCCTAAAACATCAGGAACACACTGGTTGATGTAAATAATAATTGATGAGGTCTGTACTTTTTATTTTTGTGTTTTTGCTTTGATATGCAAAAATAGGGAGTAAAATTATCCTACCAGAAAATGTCAGCTGCAAAATTTCCTTTCAATGACCTCTAAAGTAGTCATACTAGAGAAAATATGAACTTCCAATCGGCTTTTTTTTTTTTTTCTGCATGGTGACTAACTCTTGTTAAAACAGACTCCTCTTAAAAAGCCCCAAGTACCCATGACAAATATTAGTAAGGTTCGTCTCTGAAAAATATCTGCTGGAGACCACCCAAATTTCTTTCAGATTCCTTTAGCGCTATCTATTACTTTTCTAGTGATTTTGCAAATTAAAGAGATAAACTACATAATCTCCTTGCAGCAAAGTTATTCATATCTCTCGACCACAACATGTACCTTTTAAGATAGTTTAAAAGAAAGACAGCAAAATTACATTTCTGCTTTTCTTTACTAGATCTACAATTAATTCTGTGATTAGCAAGCTAGAAATAGGTTATTTCTCCTATAGTTAATTTATGCCGGGCTGAGTGAGTTTTATTGTAATTAACCTCATACTGAGAGGCTATTAATGCAATACACACAGACACTACATATGTGAAACACAGATCTTATCTGTGAGATGACACCTATTTCCTCCCGGTAAAACATTCTGGCTTCCCAGACCATCCTGCAGAAACTAGTTCTGCTGGATCCACCTGCCCCTTCTGAAAAGGGAGAGAAATGTTTTAAGGCTAATGTGAAAGGCAAAGAGTGAACTCTCTTCAGATGTGTTGAATAAATGCATAAACCCTTTAATTATGCTAGAACTTTTACTTTCTAAAATTTATGCAAATGTCTGTATTAAGCCCCTTCTGTTGTAATAGTTTTAGAAAGGACAAAACACAAAACAAAACAAAACAAAAAAACCAAAAAAACCCAAAAACCAAAAAACCCATGGGCTAAATAGTTGGCAATGGCAGAAATGAGTTATCCTAGTTTAGGTAACTGACAAGCAATGACAACTCCAGCAGGGCAGTGCATTCCAAGGGCACCCTTCAGGCTTTGGTAGAGTCCTGGGCTGCATGCATAGTACACCGACCAGTCTGCAGACACACCTACCTCTCCCAGAAGAAGACTGTGGGAGGAAAAGGGGGAAAATACAATGTTTTCCTTAACCTGTGTGGTGGTCTACATGATAAATTTCGTTTTTAATTAGTGTCCTGGGGAAAAAAACAAAAGAAAACAAACAAACCAAATCAACATCAGAACTACTGCTGCCACAGTCCCATTGCCATACCTGGCCTTTCTTCTCCAAGTTAACACTATCACTCAACAAACAAAGCCGACAGCTGAGCCCACCACCAAGGTTGTAGTGTTTCTGTAAAAGCGTGTTTAAGAAAAGAAGGAACAACACAGAAGAGAAGTGTTTGGTCGTGGAGCAGTCATACTCCTGAAGAGACTTCTGCCTGAGAGAAACAGCAGCAGAGAGAAACAGCTGTGCGCCGACCTCGGCCTCCTGCTGCTTGTTCCTTTGCCGAAGGGACTGACGGCAACCTTTGCTGACAACCAGGGGGCGAGGAGAGCGCTCTGGAGTGGAAGCGAGACGAGGTATGAAAGCCGCCTGACGCGCAGCCCGGCCCGGAAAAGGAGCAGAGGCTGTTCGCTCCCCTCAATGTCTAAACGCCCACCCTCTCCCCGCCAGCGCACGCGCGCACAGCACGGAGCGCTGTCCCGCCGGCCGCGCCGCTCGGCGGAGAGAACGGGCGATCGAGGCTGGGGGCGATGCCGAGGGTGGGGGGCGGCCCGCGGACCACGTTACCTCCACCCACTGGGCCTCGGAGCCGCGCTCGGGCGGCCGCACCTGCAGGCGGGCGGAGACGCTCTGCTGCAGCAGGGCCCGGGCCCGCGCCGGCCGCGCCGCCGCCATGGCGGACCCGCAGCGCTGGGGGCGGGGCCCGNGCAGCGGCGGGAGCCCGCGGGTCGGGGCGGCGGGGAGCGGGAGGCGGAACCCTGTGCCCATGGTTAAACGGTGCCTTCTGATCTGCCCTCTCCGGATACAAGCTTTGCAACAGAATTAATTTCTACAGCTCTGCTCACCCATGTCCCAGTAGCTAGCAGGAAGCGGGCTTTGGTTTCTTATTTTGATGATGAGAGAAAGATCTCCTTGTCTTCTGGTGGGGAAATGTTACATGCTTGTGATAAGAGCAACGTGCTGTATAGTTTATGCATGGAAAAGGAAAACTGAATGTTTGTTATTTTTTTTTTGTTCATTGTTTGTGTTTCAGGTGACTGAGATCAGCCTATCAAGTCGGAGTATTTCTCTGTAAAGATACTGCATTGGAGCGGAGGGAAGAGAAAACGCGATTAAAAGGGATCTGGATAGCTAGTGATTCGAATCGTCTGGGGAAAAGAAGTGCATAGTTCTGAAATGAGCTCCCACTGCTAATGGGAAATAAATATTGCAAGTATTTCTTTTATTATCTTCCAGGTATTTGGCTGCATACCTTGATACTCCTTGAACAGCTCCAAAACTGGAAGAGTTGTGTCTTTCTCCCATACATGAATTCTGACAGACAAGTTTTGAACAATACTGCCTTCATTCAAGTCAGGATAGAATGATGTGGAATTCAGTATCTCTCTCCAAATTAATTTTATGTCTGAAGATTTTATTTTCACAGCTGTGTTTTAAAAACACTATATTTTTAAAAAATAAAAGTTAATATATAGCAGTGTGAGTAAGAAGATGAATTTTAGTACCTGTAGTCAATCATAGAGTTAGATTACCAAAGTTCCCTATTGAACAGCAAGGGCCAATATGCACTTCTGAATAATCATTGTTACACATAGGGATATATTTGGCTTCTGTCTGTCATTTTAAAAGAAGATTCTTGATGTGTGTTTAATGAGGTTGCTCTTCCCTAAGCAGACCTTTCTGGAAGAATGGGAAATTGCACTAGATTTTAGTGTATGAAGTAGCTCATTTTTGCTAGCTGTAGGGTATTGTAAAATACGATATGTCTTTATTTAAACTCAACTAATTTTATTTAAAATACCTTCTGTTCATTTACTTGAAAGCTGTATCCCCAGACTCATTAAGAAGAGTTTAATGAGATAGAAATCCATTTAAAATGAGAGGGTTTTTCATATATATTTGTGATATAAATTGATTGTTAGGGAAAATGGATTTTGCTACAGTCTGAGCAAATTATAGTAAGCAGATTATAGAAGGACATTAATATATAGGGATATTGATTGTTATTTGGTGCTGTGCCATTATTTACACCAGGATATGATGGAGAACATTTATTCATGTGCAAATTTCAATACAAATTCCTGTGAAACATTACATGGAAAAAAATAGCATGACATCATTGTTTATTTATGGATTCTTGATGGAATTATATTGTATTTTCCTTGGAAGCCAAATAATTCTGTTGCACCTTGAATTTCTTGAATCTTACTGGCCTATTGTTAGATTAAGGACCTCTCTTTTTATAACAAAGAATGATAGTAAATTTGTTGGATAAATTTTAGGTGTGGATTTGGATTTGACTGCGGGTTTTATATAAAAACAAACACACCACCACCTCCTAATATCTAAAGAATATATCCATGCATAAAATATATTGGTACTTTTATCAGGTATTATATAAAGACATTTTCCTGCATGTTTTGGATTTGACAGTTGTCTCAGAGTATTTTCTGTATCTTCTCTGCTTATTGTGACTGGATCTGAAAGTAGGAATTTTGCGAATGATACCCAGAGACATTTCTGGTTATTTTCAGATAATTTCTCTTTCAGAGGGGCAGATGACAGTCTCACAAATTGCAGCAGAGGTGTGTTTTTCCTTACCCTTTGTGGGAATAGTTAAGTGTCTGAGTGGAGGAAGTGTTGGGACAACATTCTCAGGCACATGGTGTAATTCTTGAGGTGTCCTATGCAGGGCCAGGAGTTGGACTTGAAGATCCTGATGGGTCCCTTCCAACTCAGCATATTCTGTGATTCTGTGACTCTATGCATAGAGGGAACAAATCCTTTTGTCAAGAGGTGGGTGGATGATGGAAGGAAGCTCTGCCTGTGCAGGGACTTGGCTTTCTCCTTGTCTTTCAGTACCAAAATGATGTCAAGTAGTTGAATTCTTCCCTGGGGATGTTTTTTTTGCGGGCTTTTGTTGTTAATTATTTCATTTATTAAGTTTGGTGTTGCATACCATTTGGCAGGGGCAGGAGTTGGCTCGACCTTTGAAGGAACAGGATGTATCTGGAATGTTTTTCCTTTGTCTGTAGTGTCTGAAACATCATCAGTGTTCTTCATGAGCTATCACATTGACAGAGTTGCCCCTATTTGTTTTGAAGAGAAACTATACAAACCTGCAGTGGCACTTAGCAAAGATACAAAGTAGGTTGCTGGCAAGGGTTATGTCTTGGTAGAACTACCTCCTTTGGGACAGATGTAGCTGAAAGACTACATGGGAAGAATTAGATTGTCAAGGGAAGCATTAGATTAGTGTCAAGGGAAGAATTAGATTTCAACATTTCATTTTCTCCATTGCTAAATTTGGAACTCTTGAATTGCAAAACAAACCAAAACATTTCAATCATTTAGAATCATTTAGTAAAGAATCATGCATGTGGGCCACTACTGGTGTGAAGGGTGAGAGAGAACGGATGGATGTCCTTGTGCCAGCTGTTAAAAAACTCATCATCAGAGAATGGCCTGGAAAGTGGACATTTTAACAATGAATTGCAAATTTCCATCACAAGATAAAGATAGTTCCACAAAATAATCCATAAACTGTGACTGATGTAGAAATAAAGTACAATTTTAATTTGGCCGTGTTGAAACAACAGGTCAATCATCAAAGAAATCAAAAAAGGTATTGTGTATCTTTAGTCCAAGATGTTTAAACTGCCACAGGACAACTCAGAATGTTAGTGTGATTTGATTCTGAAGTGATATTTATGATCATACATCTTGAACTGAGTCAAGTCATTTGCTTTCTATTGGAGGATGACCTCTTTTTCTTCTCTTTTTTCTCCCAGTTTGCTTATTTTGTTTCTCTTTTTGAGCTACTTGCCTTATCAAAAATAGCACAAATAGGTTCTCTGGCTCCTATATTTGGTGACTATTTTTTGTATACTATTTCTCAGTCTAGTTCAAGACCCAATTAAGCCTACTGCAGCCTCAGAAATGTTAGCTGAAATGCTGATTAGCTGGGAGAGACTGCTCAACAGTGGTGTGGGTGCAGAGAGGATTAGCTGGCGGTGTTAGAATAATTTTACTGCCTAAGACACATTATGATGACTGTATTTAGTACTGACTTATTCAAAGTACTGTCCAGAGGTTAGGAATACGTCTGCCTCCTAATCATCCTCTTCTTCCTCCAGAGGTATTTGAATAAGAAAAGCAAAGAGGGCATAAAGAATTTCCCTAGTACAAGTCAGGCAGCAGAAATGAGCAATCCTGTCAGTCAAAGACCACAATTATTGCACAGTGCCTGTGCAGACCTTGCAGAAACAGCTCTTCCAGAGAAGACAAAGTGAAGACTATCATCCACTTTGCTTTCCAAACTGCCCCCCAGGTCTGGTTAGCATTTGAAAGAACCATTGAAGACTTCTGGGGGAAGTTGATTGAGAGGAAGATGGTACTGTGGTTTTGTCTTTGTGCTTTGCACCTGCTTTGCACCATACCTCTGAGGAGGGTCATGGCTTCTTCAGCTCCAGTTCTGTAGCATCAGAGTTGGTCTTCCTCTTCAGCTCTTCCAGCAGAGCCAATTTAGTGTCCCCACAAATATCAGAATTGTTTGCAGTGAAGGCTGGTATTCCTGTTGTGGAAGTAACGTTCTGTGATTTGAGCAGTTGATTTTATCTGCTAGTTGTGTTTAAAGAAAGCAACAAAAATTTAATACACTATTAAAAATAGATTAGTGTTTTGTTTAGTCCTTCATACAATTACAAAACAGATGCTGAAATGTGTTATAGCAATCAAAAGTTAATTAAACTTCTGAAAAAAATAACAGATTCAATGTGAAAGCTGTGTCAGATACAATTACTGTTTTTTATTGTCAGAAGCAGAAATTTGCATCTATTAGGGGGAAGAAGGTAGCCAGATAAAAGACACACAATCTGCTTGCTTACTGCAATTGCCTAAAGGAAGTAAGAACACTATTAGTCAGTTTCTTTTTCATTGGGTCTGTGGTATTTAGCTACTGTACCTGACCCTATAAATCTCGGGGGCTATACTTCGAAAGCCCTCGGTTTATTAGGGCAATACAAGGATGAGGAACAAAAGGACGCTCAATTCTTTCTGCTGAATTCTGTTTAATCCAAGTCCATTCTTAGGCAGAGCGTGGGGGAAGGGAAGGGTGCAGGTAGCTCGCCTAGCAGCAGAAAGGAAAGAGAGCGGGCCCAGGTGAGTCCTGGGTTTTTGTCCCCAGGGACAGGGGGACCCTGGGAAGGGACCCCTGGCCAATGGGACTACAGGAACAAACTACCTTTCTGGGATAGGGGTGGGGGGAAAAGGGGCCGACCACCACGGGTAGTGTGGGGGAAATACAGCTACTTAGTGCAACCTTTATATAAACCCAGTGCAACTAGAGAACCCCGTGTAAACATCAGATATAGTTCACCACAACAAGCCACTCTATTTTTTCTTGCTTGGTTGTCTCTTGAACCTAATCTTTGTCTGACAGGCTTTAATGTTAAAAGGACTTCTGTGTTGTGCTCCACTGGAATCAACAGAGCAGTGGGGGTGGTATGTACTGCCTGCAGTACATACCAGGGGGTCTCACTGTAACACGGTGGACTGGTTAGAAGCAATATGTTTATTCTTTACTTTCATGGAATTGAGTTAATCCCATATACCCTTTCTTGTGTGGAGCCAGTCGTGAGTTTCAACACCTCACTCTTAATTGTGGAATTCAGAGGGAGGCTGAACAGTCATGAAGCTGATTCCATGAGGAGTCCCTCAGAGGTCAGCAGTTTTCTGCTTTACCATTAGGAATGGCATTGCCAGATCCAGGTTGATCCCTGCAGGTGAATCCAAGTGTACTTGCTTCCCTGGTTTCCTGAGTTTGGGATCTGGGTTCTGCACAGCAGGAGCACATGGGAACAACTTGGGTGTAGGACAGTGCTGACTCCGTGGTGAGGGAAGCAGCACCCAGCACTGAGCTAGAAAAGAGAAACCTTATGGTCAGAGGGCCTGGGGCAACCAGGGCGGGAGTAATAGAGCTCAGTGACCTTCAGCAGCTGTACAGGCTGATTGCCAGCCCTGGGCAAGCTTGGTAGGGCCACCCAGGCCACCTCTGACCAGTCAAAGTCAGCTTCAGCTTCTTGTGCGCTATATGGAGCTGCTGATTACACATGAGTTCAGAGCCTGGCACTGCTCTGGCAGGTGGGGGTCTGGTTTTGCTTCAAGCCCTGAGCTAACCCATGCCTGGCTGATGTAGATGGGTGTTACAAGCTGGGTTCCTCCTGATGGAGGAGGTATTTAGAACAGGCACAACAGAGGACAACTCCTACATTCTTTATTTTCCTACCGTCAGGGTTGGTCTGCTGCATCCAAGGTGGATACTCCTCCACCCCTGCCTTGTAAAGGAATTAAAAATTCTGTTCTACCCAAGGATTGCTGCATCACTGCTCTCTTCACCTTAAAAGACTTCTGCAATAGCAATTAGTTCTACAGAATGTGATTGTGTTACTTAATCCCATTTTTTTTCATCTTCAGTGAGAAATTTTGGTAATAATATGAGGATGTTGCTATAGACAAAGATGCATCAATATCTTCTGAGCTTCCATGTTTTCAATAAGATGCCATGTGTAATGTCAGAATATTGACATAAAGACTCATGTTATTAAAAATGGACATTAAATGAGATGTGGCTTTTTGTGTTCCTTTCACAAACAGTATGAGAGTCATTTATTATTCTCTCTGTACCTGGAGGACTCTTTGCCTCCAGTTACTGTTGAGTATGCAGGCATAATAAGGCTGCATGTCACTTTTTTGCATTTATATGGATGACTTTCGAAGTCACCACAGCTTCATGCCAAAAACTTTCTCCTTGAGTCATAGCTCCTATCATTTTTACCCTCAGGCATACTGATCCTTAGCTAGTCAGGGAAGCATGCACACAAATGATAGGTCATTAGGAAATTCTGTGCAACGAAAACCTCTGAAGTCAGCCCAAGTGCTATTTGCATGCATCATGATAAAATCTGTGAGTTTGAGGAAGCACTAATTATATCCTTGGTCTGCCATTTATGAGTTTTTGGAGCTGTTATTTCCAGAACACAGCAACCTCTTTTGCAGCATAGTTCAGCAAAATCGCCCAAGCACAGTGAGCCAAGCAGGCCATGACATATTTTGGCATTTTATTCCCTTCAATGGAAGAATATTGCATTACAACACGAATTGGTACCTCACTTTGCCATAGTGCAGCACCATATACTGATACAGTGATGTTGATCTGTGGGCTTTTCTTAAAATTATATTTTGAGAGCTCATTTCCCTTAGAACAAATGGCAACTGTAAGACTTCCATTTACCATCAGCCTTTGGTTTTTAATGGTTTGTTTGAGTAATACAATATTTAAATATACATACAATCCTTTCATTATTTTAACCCACATACATAAAAGGTGGTCTTGGTAGGAAAAAGCAAATGTTTAATACAGTGAGCTAAATAATAGAAGATTGTAAATTCTAATGAGTATTCATAGCATCAAATAAGATAATAAACATGTCAAGAAAAGATGTGGCTTCCTGCTATGGCTTCCAGTGTAGATTAACATGTTTCAAAGAGCAGTGTCAAAAACTGGTTTTTAATTTTTAATTTTCACACTTTCTCAAAGCACCATTAATGCATGTTTCTGAATTCATTTAGGATGATACTACTAGTGTATTATTAGATAGCTCAGAAGTATTGCAATGATAGAATTTTTCATATATTCTTTGATTGGTTTATAGTTTTTTAAGCTGCCAAAGAGTCACAGTTTCTTTCTTTTACAAAAGATGCTAAATTGCTGCTACAGAGTAGAAGTGAAACACTTTATCTTCAATATTTGATGTTATAAAAGGTTAGAAAATTACTATTTGGTATAGCTTTCTTACAGAGCTTTTAATTTCACAGGTAATTCCTGGAACTGCTGGGGGCTTATATTTTTATGATTAACAGAATAAAACAATTACTCTGTAACTTGGGATATTTTAATATCAATTACAGATGTTTAATCTTTCCTTGGATACTCTGTTACCCATAGGACAAAAAATAGTCATATTTTCTTAATAACAGTCCCAGTGGGGACCACATCCAGATTAAAAAATCCTTCATTTTGGTGCCCACAAATAAATTCCGCACAAATATGACAAATTTTAGCTCCTGTTACAGAAAACACTGGTCTAAATAATGCACTCTGGAGCTTGGAGAAGTATTCAGATCAGTTTCAGGTGAACCTCTAGGCTATATCTTTACTAAGAATCAACAGGAGGAAACAGTCTTGGCCATTGCAACTCATCTTTACTCCCTGACATAGTTTTGGCCAGGGCTTGCTCACTAAGAAAAATATTCTAGTCCTGATTCAGCAGTGAGGAACCTCTGGCTCAGTGTAAAACCTTGAAGAGTTACTTACATTCACAGCTGAGGATTAACCAGAGGATTGTGTTCCAAGAATCAGAGCTCCGGCCTCACAGTGATACAGCACCCTGCAGTTGTTCATGACAGTGCTTCATACAGGGTGCACTGACAACCAGAAGTGCTCTCGGATCTCAGTTACTTTCAGCTGAGATTGGTTCTTGCACACAAACCTCTGGAGCAGGTTGCTGTAATTGTGTGTTTGTCATAATTGTGTCAGTGGTCTCTGCACACCCAAATTTTATTAGTGCCTTCTGAAATACCTTGCACTGCTGCTGCAGGGATTCATGAGATAAGTATTGAAGAGCTATGGAGCAAACCTGAACTGGTTTAGAACATTAACCAGATTTTAAAAATAATTACTATGCACAAAACCCAGTAAAAATTGGTGTAATGTTTCAATCAGCATCATTGATCAAATGAGATTGATTTGCTACATAAAACTTACTTAGGCTCAGGGTTCTGATGTTAACAAAAATGCTTCCTGTAAAACAAGCTTGTTACTGAGAAAAATGAATGAAGAGCAGAATTAAAATAATTTCAGAAACTGAAACAGTGAATGTCATTGTGACTCAGATCCGTGGTGTCAAATGGTTTACTGAAGCTTTTAGGAAAGTTGGCATCTTTTTTATTCTGTATTTGTACACTGTCTAAAACAGCAGGACTCTTTCTGCCCCTGAGACTATTATTATTGCAATTTATCTTCATTACTGAAAAAAAAAAATAGGAAAGAAAAGAAAAAATACCAGTCTTCCTTCAATGTTTGTAAAATATATAGCAAAGATTAGGAATAGTTTCAAAACCTTTATCTTTAGATATGGAAATACTGTTAAATTGTGTCAATTCCATTCATGCAAGGAATACCTGTATATGTAAGGTACCTAAGAAAAATTATGTAGCTTTGTTACAGAAGGGCACATTAAACAAAATAAGTCTTTTAATTTTCTGCATGACTTCCTAAAGGTTGCAAAAATTGCTGTAATATAAGCTGCATCTTCACTGTGATGTGACTGTTACTATAGAAAGCAATATTAACCTGAAGAACTTGATGACTGACTTCAGAAGAGTCTAGTAACAATTTAAATAAGGTTTTCATCTCTTCTTGACTGTGAAGGACTGAACTGTTCAAAACTCTACAGGAAAGCAATATATTCACTAAATTGGTCTCAATTCTTCCTCATTTAGTGAAACTGAATGAAAGCAAACAATTTCAGTTTAAGATTTGTCAAAGCTTTCCCATCTGATAAAGCTGCTATGCAGTCATATTTATTGGCAACACATGATAAAGAAAAATATTAAATTACTGTTTCTTGTGTGTTTTCTTTGTGCTTGTTAAAGGTGATGCATTTTCAAGTACTGCCATACATAATAAATAGAAATTTCTTCTTAAACTAGGTAATATTCTATATGAAAAGTCAGGTAAACCTGCCTTGTTTTGAATGGATATTTGAGATCAGAATCTGTTAAAATCCCTCAAGCCAAATTTACTTTGCAACAAGTGGGCATAACTGCCTCCATGCAGTGATGTCAGTGTCACAAGGTTTGACCCTGGTATCTAAGCTTAGCAGGAAAAAGACTTTGGAAGAAAAATTCCAGTAAATGACAGGGAGGTAATATCACGACACAGAAGGACTCCCCTCATATATGCTTGCAGTTG
>VXBU01015705.1:267369-302889 GCA_013400315.1 Bombycilla garrulus | reverse complement strand
AATAATATTTAAGTGTTTGTCAAAAAAAAAAAAAAAAGTGACTGGGGTTATTTTAAGTTGACCCAGTCCTTGCCTGCCTGTTAAGCAGACTCCCTTTGGGAGAGCCCCTGCGCAGAATGTTTTTTTAGATAAGTAGTGAGCATTTTTCAGTGTGCAGGTGGGTTCTTTCCTGTCAGCTTTCACTGTGAGAACTGCAGCCTGGTGCACATGCATTCACTTGCTTTTTGGTTTTGTTAGTCCTCAAGCTCTGGGGATGAGGCTCTGAGGGACAAACGTGCTCGGATCCTGTCGCGAGGGCTGCCAAAGCAGAAGCCCATAGAAGGAGTTAAGCAGGTGGTGGTTGTGGCTTCTGGGAAAGGGGGAGTTGGAAAATCAACAACAGCAGGTAAGGGTGTTGTTTTGTTTTTGTTTTTTTTTTTTAATAATTTCCTNCCCGCCTGTGGCTCTTCCGCGGCAGGAGCAGAGGAGCGGGGCGCGCTTCAGAACCCGCACATGTGCGGTGCCTTTGTCACGCACGGCTCGGAGCAGGGACAGCCCTCGGACTGCTGTCTGTCCGGCAGCGCCTGCCCTCAGCGCCTNTAATAATTTCCTTTGCACATTTTCCAGTATTTTGTATGGAATGTTTATGTGCTTGTGTCATCGCCTTGTAATTGGGCTCCATAACACTACCCTTCTGACGAGTCCCCTTGCAGCCATTGAGAATCTACTTGGATACAGAAATTTTGGCTTTAACTTTGGTTTGAATTGAGCTTTGAAATCATATATTTGTAGTAGTGCAGTGCTGTTCTGAGACATTGGCACATCTTTAGAGCTGATGCAGGCTGAGGTGAAGGGAATCATATACCAGTGCAGTGACACTGTTCCTCCTTTTCTAGCTGCTTAGCTGTGCCTATACAGTGCCTTTTTGTGCTACATCAGCGTAGTCATGTGCTCTGTGGAGGATACTAATATTTAGAAAGTTTCAAGGTCAGGACCCTGTTCAATTTCCTCAACTACTTATGTAGGTGTTTTGTAAAAAGAAAGTGAAACAGTACTTAAAACCCACACAAATTGGTCAGAGCCTTGTGAAGCGCCTTGAACTCTTCTCTCAACTCTGCCATTAGGTTTTGAATTAATTTTTTCTCTATTAACTGTTCCTAGGTGGGGGAATGGGATAGTAAATGGGTTACCAGTACTGCAGAAATTGACTTGAACTTAAACAGATGACAGAATGGAAAAATATTTGTTGTGCCGACAAATGTAGTAGCCTTCCTACAGTGATGGTGGATGAGGGAAGAGTGACTGATGCCATCGACCTGGACTTCTGCAAAGCATTTGGCACTGTCCTGCGTGATATCCTTGTATCTGAAGTGGGAGTTGATGGATGGCCCAATTGGTGGATTAGGAATTGGCTGGATGGCTGCACTGCATCCAGGTCTGGGTCCCCCAGCACAGGAAGGACCTGTGAGAGTGTGTCCAGCAAGTACCATACAGATCATCAGAGGGCTGGGGCACCTCTGCTGTGAAGACAGGCTGAGAGAGTTGGGGTTGTTTAGCCTGGAGAAGAGAAGAAAGACTCTTAGAGAACCTTCCAGTACTTAAAGGGGGCTTACAAAAAGGAAGGAGCATGACTTTTTATATGGGCAGATAGGACAAGGGTGAAAACTAGAAGTGCAGAGATGTTAGATTAACTACTAGGAAGAAATTCTGTACTGTGAGGCTGGTGAGGCACTGGAACAGGTTACCCAGACAAGGGGTGGTTGTTCCATCCCTCGAAGTGTTCAAGGCCAGGTTAGATGGGTTTTGTACAGCCTTGTCTAGTGGAAGATGTCCCTGTCCATGGTGTGGGTTTGGAGCTGGGTCATCCTTAGGTTCCCTTCAAATCCAAACCATTCTATGATTCTATGACACTGAAGGTAAACCTCTTGGAAAAGATCTCTGTAAAGTGTTAGAAATTTGTTTAGAAATCTTTCTTAGCATCTATACTGGAGAAGAGTTTAGTTGAAGGATGTCTGCTGCTCATGTGTTCTGTTAATGTGTTGTATTCATATGTTGAGATATAGATCTTAATATATCATTTTGGGGTTTATATTTCAGTCATGCTTGAAACAGACTGATTGTCTAATAATTTCTAGAACATAATAACATGATATCTGAACTAAAACTGAGTGTTCTTAAAAAAAAGGTATTTTTTCTATTTATCTACTCTCTATCCTATACATAGGGTACACCTACCTGTACAAAGACATGCAAAACAATTAAAACTTGTGTTTCTTAACCATCAAAAGGTGTATCATTATAATACATAGACTGGTTGTTGCTGGTTACTAAAAATACCAAATACTGTTCATCAATTGACAGTTTACAAAATGAACATAATTTGAAAAGTCAATTCAGATTACTCTCCTCATGTGTGCAAATGGATAGCTGAATTTAAGGTCTTGTAACTGGCATCTGTGTGCAATTTCTACATAAAATATAACATGCATAAATAATTCTTAACACTGTGAGTTCATTCCTATGCATTTAAAAATAAAAAAATCAGGGTTCAGTGAGCATTAAATAAGATATTAGAAATGTAAATGAAGCATTTACATGTATCTGTAATGGACAGTCTTTTTGAATGAATGTTTTAATTCAAAATATTGAGAAGGAAATCTATATTGTTTATTACAATGAGGATAAATTTCATGGTTCAGATGGGTAATTGAATTTCAGATAACTTGTATAAACAAAAGTATTGCATGGCATCATTACTGAATTATGTACTTAAAATTATATTCTTACTTGAGGTGTGTGAGGAACATGTTTGGTGACAATTCTGCTGATGCATTTTGAGAGCAGGAATTGAAAGGAGACTAGTAAGCACCTCTAATTGCTAAAACACCCCAGAAAATATCATCAGTCTTGTGTGTATGTCAGAAGGCCTTTCAGGGCTTTTTTTAAATTTTCTTATTTTTTTTTTTACCCCAAGTATAGTTGTGTTTCAGTTGCCCTGGATCTCCATTTCAGGAAAATAATGTCAGCCTTCTGGTCAAGTTTGTCAGGGTCATTCCCTAACCTGTTGAATAACTCATTCTGTTTATTGCATATGGCTTTCATGTTGTAGTCTGTTACTTCCAGTGATTTTGGTCTTCTGAAATCAGTGTAGTCAATGATTAGAAGAAGTTATGTTACTGGAACAATATTTTTCAATGCATGTTTAAGTAGTTTGATTGTTTTTTGTTGTTTGTATTTGTCTAATATGTTGGTTTGCTTGTTTGCTATGTTCCCTGTAACTTTCCTGTCAAGTTTCTGAAGTTTCTGTCTTTTAATGGCATTCTTCTGTATTTACATCTGTCCAAAGTCTGGCTTTTTTATTTTTTTTTTTGCGTTTGTTCACTTGTTTTTTTAGTTCTTGTTTATCTCTTCCCTTTCTGCACTGTCCTAAAGGTGAGAGTACTGAAGAAAATTGATCCTGGCTTGTAAACAAAGAGTCTTGAAAGAAGGGAAATTTCTAATTTACTGAAAGTCTTACTGTTTTCAGCTGTGGAAGTAGAACAAAATGAAAGGCTGGTGTTCTTGGTCACATTCTGCTAATCCTGATATTTGAGGAAAATACAAAAACTGACGACATGGACCTTCAGACATTTTTAACAGAGACTAAGAGGCTGAGATTTTTCGTTGTTGTTCAGGGAAGCTGATACATTTGATCATATATTGACTTCTTTCTCTCTTGCATACTTTTATTTGGCATGGAGGATGTACTATCATTGAAACTTTTTTGATTTTGGGCCTTATTTGTATGTTAAAATATTCTCATAAACTCTATTTCTAAATGGCATTTACACTGAGATGTAGGTATTGAAAGTTTCTTTCAGAAGTTCATCTAAATTATCTACAGGTATTTTATTGATGATGTGTATTAATCATGTCAGATACAGACACACGGCTGGCTCTGTACTTGTCTGATTGTGGACCAAGAAATTTTATTTGTACTGTTAGCTGAGTGTTTGGAGAGTTCAACTGTGTTATCCTAGGGCCAGTTTGGATTTGGAAGTTAGAAAGCTGGAAGTTACAAACTAATAAAATTTCCTGGACTTGTACTGATTTCAAGAATACTAGAGTCATAGAATCAAAGAATTTGCTGAATTGGAAGGGACCCACAAAGATCATCAAATCCCAACTTCTGGCCCTGCACAGGAACATCCCCAGGAGTCACACCATGTGCCAAAGAGCGTTGTCCAAACGCTTCTTGAACCCTGTCATGCTGGAGCTGTGACCACTGCCCTGGGATGCTGTTCCAGTACCCAAACATGCTCTGGGTGAAGAACCTTTTCCTAATATCCAACCTAAGTTTCTCCTGACTTGGCTTCATGCCATTGAAGCTGTGTCAGGGGAGGTTTAGTTTAGATGAAACTGACTAGAGGTTTAGGCTGGATTATATGAACTCTGATCTCCCTGTGCATCATTCCTTAGACTGGTTGGCAGGTTTAGCATGGGTGGAGAGACCCTAGTGGCTTTTCCTGGGGCCTGCTGTGAGGCTGTATAGAATTTCTGGCATGTATTGCCTTGATGTCCTGCACTCCTGGTTTATGGAAACTTAATTAGGGCCAGTATGAATATTCAGGCTCAGGTTAAGTCCTATCCTGCAAGGTTCTGTCCTCTTGGAACTGACAGTAATACAAAAACAAGGGAATGCACATTGAACTGGGATTTTAAATGAAATGTTCAGCTAGTTATTCTGCTCAAAACCTTAGGTTTACATGCTATGTTGTTCCCACTCTCTCCCTTCTTTCCCTTCAGTAGTCAAATATCCCTTATTGAAGAAGCATTGTGGATCATACTTTAATTTTCACACATGAAAGCTGTTTAAGAAGATAGATGTGTAAAGTGATTTTAAGTAAGTCTTTGTCCCCCTTCTTCAGGCTTCACAGGGTGAATTTTCCTCTGATTTGGGGAATGGTTAATTGAGCATCTGTTCAAATATCAAATTGAAGAATAAAATCTGTGCTCTTTATTAGCTTAGGAGGAAAGAGGCTGTTTTGCCTCTTTGAGAGAGCTGTACAGTTGTCCTTGTTAACCCCCTAACTGTTTTGTTTGAAGGAACTGAACACCAAGAAAGCTAAGTTCTTCAAGACAGAAGTCTGACTCCCTAGCTTCTTCTCAGAACATTTGTACTCTTCCAGCAGAACAAGGCTGATTGTAGCTTACTTATCTTGAAAGGGTGACATACAGCAACATGAAAAGGAAAGAAAAGATATTACTCAAGAAAGGGTTGTGTGTATTGGATTTTCCTGTGTCTTTTTTTCCTAAAACATGTGACTTTTTGGATTACAAAAATTACTATTTATTTATACCGAAGCTTCTAGGAGGTCTCCCAACATAACAGAAGCTGGTGAGCCGTTAAAGATACCATTTGCACATGCAATTTAGTTCTAAGAGTTATGTACTGATGGAAATGTAAAAGCTTTAAACAAATGCTCTTTTTAGTTGCTTCATCTCTTTGTCTGTTTTTTTTTTTTTTCTAGTTACAGATGCTTTCAGGTAGATGTGACTTTGTTCTTTGACATAAAAATCAAGTGAAAAGCATGCACTGCACCTTCTTCCAGAAAACATCTCTATTCAATATATCACAAGAAATCAAGAAAAGGGATATGATCATCTTTTTGGGCACTTGTTATAATAGTTTATGCCAATGCTTACCTAATTTCTAGCTTAATGAAAGTTCACTAGAGAGCGTGGTGAGAGTTACTGATGGTAGGGTTAATTTAGTTTTACAGTATGGTGTCCACTTTCAAAAGTGGGTACTTAGAGAAGTTTTTCTTCATGTTATTCTTTGGCAAAATACTGAGACTGTATTTTTATTTTGCAATGTCCTCTAGAAACTGCAAGTCTGCAAGTTTTTTCAGATTAGCTTGAGTTTGTTTGCTGGTTAACAAACATGGACTGAAAAGTAGGTGCTGCTGCCACTTAAACTTCAAATGTTGTAGAGATGCAAGAAGCTGAGAACTGAGATGATGACATCATTATTAAATAATGTGATGTATTTATATTTTCTCTTGTTAGCAGTGATAAGATTCTCAGTATTTAGGAATTAAGTTTTCCTGCACTTAATCTTTTTGTTTTTGTTCTTTCTTACAGTAAATATAGCCCTCGCCCTAGCAGCGAATGATTCGGTAGGTGAACATTTAATTATCAGCCATACTGTGAAATGTGTGTTATAAATAAAGTGGTTACTGCTGAGGGCAGTCCCATACATTTCATGTAATTAATGTTTTTATTTAGTTAATTATTAATTTTTTTGTGGGCTTCTGAGTTTCTGTCAGTTTGTTTATATTTGATCAGTACCATGAATAACTTAGTAGATCTCATCCTACTTTGGGTTTGGCTCTGTCCTTTCCCTGGTGTGTCACTGAGTTGAACTGCAGTTCTGGAAGGAGGTGTAGATGTTGTAGAGAATGCTTCTGCAGGTTGGAGACAATAAATAATTAAATTCTATCACTTCAGAACATTGACTTGAAAAAAATAGGAGTTAGTGCTGAATATTGTCCAAAACATTTTTTTTGGCTTGGAAATAGAATTTTTTTGAGTGATATCCCAGCTCAGTATTACTAAAACTGGTGCCTATAAATAGATGGTAGGAACCATTCAAGAGTAAAAAAAAAAAAATCACAGGTGGTCGTTATGTCCACCTGCTGCTGTAGACTGGGAGTAGTTCCATTGTGCACATTATTGCCACACAGATAAACTGAGAAGCAAGCCTCCTTTGCAATGGGAGGTGTTTAATGTAGGCTTTGTTCTCATAAAACATTAAATACAAAGTATCCTGAAGTACTTCGATCAGGCAAATCTAGCATCTTCTTGCTGTAAAAGACGAGTCAAACAGAAAACAGGTAGAAGGAGCGAGGGCTGCATGCAATCTGCAAGCTTCTGGGAAGAATTTTGTAAAAGATTTAAAAATATTTCCATAAACTCAGTCACACTTAATAAGAAGAGTGTTTAAAGCTGTTATATGAAATAAGTACTGTTTGTGATGGCATCTGATCTTGTTATTTCACAGTCTTTAATTCTGTGTTTTAAATAGGCTGTTGGAATAATTGGATCTCAGAGAAAAATCTGTCATCTTGAAAAGCAAAACTGCTTAAATGGTTCTTTCTAATCAATTTTAAAGCATGGCATTTGCTCTAATACTTTTGCAAAATAAATATCAGTCTGCAATGTGATCTGTGTTGTGGGATGGTCGTTGAGTAGCTCCATGGAAACCATGTCAACCAGTTGCACATAACTTTCTGTACCAGCTGATGCGTTTTTAAGATGGTGTCTATACTTCTCAAACATGCAGTTTAATGCATTTAAAAAATATATTTAGATAAAGTATCTCTTAGCAATTCTGACATACACAAATTTTGCGATTATGCCTTTTATTAGGAGTTTTGATGTTACAATTATGTGGTGGTGTGTGAAGTTGGAGGCCAGCATCTGGTGGATGTTAATCAATGAGGAGCAGCTGAAATTGATGAGATAGCTGTGAATTGTATGAAGTGGTGGTCACAAGTTAGCAAGCTGTTACTGTGGTGAAATTGTGCATTGATGTACTCACAAGTCAGAAAGTATTAAATTAAGGTGGATTAAATAAAGAACTGTGTTGTTTGTTCATGCATTAATATATTTTTTTCTTCTGTGGTTTATTTTCCTTGAGATAATGATGGCATGCATCATGGTTATATTTAGCCTTTGCGCTTGAAGTTGCTGGCTTGTTCACTTGTGTACTCACACTGATTTCAGTTCATGAATTTTGTGAGATAAGGTTTTGAAATTAGAATCTCTGACCTTGTTCCAGGCTGGAACTGTCCAGTGCTCTGAATTCTAGAAATCATTGCTATTTTCAGTTTTGTAATGGTGGATGAAGTAAATAAGGAGGTTGTTTTTCAGAGTCCATTGGTGTTTCCTGCTGTATTTCATAGTGAATTTCTTTGTCCTCAGGTATGCAGCAATGGATGCCTTTATTTTACATCTAGTAACTACTAATTGTGCCTCACTTTGCCTCACCTTGTTTCCTTTATTGCTATTTTAAGTTCGTCTCTTTCAGAAGAAGCAGTAATGATTGTTGGTAGATCAGCACTTCAGGAGGCCCCTGCAACTTCATTAACAGCCCTTATGTATCATGTAAACAAAATACAAATTTATAGAAACTGATCTTGATGTACTGCTTAAAGGAGGAAAGCAAGGACTTGTGGAGGAAAATAGGTCACCATGGCTATAAAGGTCTGTGCTTCCTTCATTAGTCGGTGCTACAGGTTCTATGCTTGTAACTGGTGTTCTTTTTCTAAGATAAAACAAGTTACAGACTTTTGAAAGCAACTGTTTGTTTTCTGGTGAGATCTGTGAAAGATGCTCTCCTCTCAATGGAGATTGGATTAGAGGAGATTCTTGCTGCTTTCAGTAACAGCTGTGACATCTTACTGTTGTTTGATGTATTATAAGTTAGAAGATTAACAGTCAAAGCGTAAAAGATTTTTCCTCCTTTTGATAAAAGAAAACATCATTCTGTCTTTTAACAATCTACTTTCTGTAGTTAAAAACCAAAACAAAAACCCCACTATTTCTACTGATACATGTATTTTAAATTTTTTCTTTAACATGGAAGCTTTTTCAGTTATTGAAATACTAAGGCATCAACAGAGCCTTGGACATTGTCACGGTTGCACAGTGTTGTTGGTGGAGCCAGAATTAGAACGTGTGAGTTCCAAGTCTTGCATGCTGGTGCTCAGTCTGTTTTGCATATTTTTACCTCATGGTTACAGAGTAAATAATTCAAGACAGAAATTCATTTAGATGCCTAGATACCATGTCCAAGACAGAGTAGGGTGGGAGGTTTTTTTGTGTGTGGTTGTGGTGTGGTTTTTTTTTTTTTTTCCTTTTCCCCTTTTATTTTCTTCCCTTGTTAGTTGGTTTTGTTTTTTTGATTCAGAGCCCGGGAAGAGAAGCAGGGCAGCTTCTTATGCCTTCATAGTGTATTAGGTTTTTTGGTACCCTAGGTTACCTGTTAGAGATGGATTAGTTAAGAAATATATAAGCTCTTAGGCCTGTACCAAGGCCTATAAATCTACATAATGTTCTTTCAGTGTTAAGAAATAACTAGTTTTACCCTGGTGTCCTAATGTTAATTGCTTGCTTAGTTTGACAGCTGATTCTTTTCATTCTTTTGATGTACCAGCAGTCAGTTGTGCTCCCCTAGGAGCACTTGGGAAGAATTTTTGGGTTTTGTGCCAGGACAATTCATATTCAGACTAGAATGACTATTTATGAAAGCTGCCTGGCCAGAGACAATTTATTATAGTAGAAACAAGTTGAATTAATAGATGGCAGCAATAATAGGGTAGGGATTGCTTGTTTATGAACAGAGTATTTTAGTGAGCAAACACCAGCTGTGCATGACTAAGGATGGCACAAATCCAGTTGGGAGGCTGCATGCTTGTGCTGTCACTATGAGGCAAGCTCCCCAGTCAGATTTCCTTTGGCTCGCCTTTTCGTTCGGGAAGATTTCCATTTTCACTATAGGATGAAATGGTTTTTGTGTTGTGAAGGGCAGAGGAGCAAGAAGTAAAACCATATGGACCAAGTCAGCGTGTACGCGTAAGGGAGCGGCTTTTGCCTGCAGCACTGAGGGCACGTGGCGAAGGGCAGCAGTTTTCCGTACTCTAGCGTAGCCCTGCGCCAGGGTAGGTTAGTGGGTCTTGCAGAGCCGGACTAAAATGTGAGATGCACGAAGGGCGGTTCTTTCCCGGGGAGCGATTTCCCCGTTCGCCCGGGCGAAGGTCGCGGTTGCGGCGNAATAAAATTAATCTTAGTTTCTTCAAACCGTGTATTTAATCAAAACCCACACATTTGAAACTAAAAAGCTACCCAGCTTACTTTTTTTGCATTCCATTTTTTTATTTTAAACATATTTGGTTCATGCNGTTCATGCAGTCTAACTATTTGTCCACAGGATATTATCTGACTCCTACATTCACAGATGACTTTACAATGCATGTACATTTCTTTCTGGTAAGGAAAAAATTCCGTGTGGGAAAACAAGTAAATCTAAGAGAACTTAAGACAATAATAGGATCCTTTGCTGAGTAATCATAGCATAGAGGCAAGTTTTGACTTGTTTTGTCTGCTTCCAGTGCAGCATTTCTAAATGTTTGGGTTTGATTTCTAGGCATCTTTAACTCTGTTGCATAGAGATCCAGAAGACTTCAGTCCCTTTAGCTAAGGTCTTCATGCTTGTTTCTTAATACTGAAAAATTTCAGTAAAGCTGGAGATGCCAGTTAGAATTGAATTGCTTTATTTGCAATAATAGCCTAGCTTCTAGATCAATTGAAAAAAAGAGATAATAAAGCTTTAAAAATTGTGCTGTTTTTTGAATAAAAAATTAACAAAATTAAAAATACATTTTAACTTAGATTTCCTAAAATATGTTATTTAAATCAGATAACTATATGCTTAATTTGAAGAAAATTTCCTTTATTTGTTTGTTTGTTTTGAAGTTAAATACCTGGATCCTTAGTCTTCAGGACATTGAAAGCCCACTGCAGATACCAGAGAGACTGATGTGAAAGGTGGACCCTTTTTTATAATAATTTGACATGCTTTGAAAGTGCAGAGATGTGGTAGTGTGGGGATTCTGTTTTGGTAATTTATTTTTCATATGGTTCTGTATTGATTTTTTTTCCCCAGCAGTGTGGATAATGTGCAGAAAGGCCAGATAGGTTTGAATTACTGGTATGCAATTGTTAACAACATAGAGTAGGAGCTACTGCGGGCTGTTATGGAAAAGAAGTGCTGGAGAAGTCCTGTGGCTGGCAGAAAATCTGAAACACTTCATATAAAGGAAAAGGGCTTTTAAACCAGTAGCAGACTGAGTGTTTAAAGGAAGTTTGCATTTCTAGGATAGAGTGGAGAAACTGCAAGTGGTACATTTTTGGCTCTAATCCAATTTACAGCTAGGCACTTAAATAGTGTGCAGCTGAAAGAGCTAGAGAATTAAGGATTAAAAGATGGCTATTCATTGTGTCAGTATGTCAAATGAGGAATCCATAGCCTATCCTGATTTTAAAGTTCCTTTTTGTTCTATGTGTTGCTGCTTGCACTTTGGGATTAACTCTAAGTCTATAATGACATTAAAAGGGTAAATTGAGAGTCCTGGTGGTGGATTAAGAGCACTAGCTTTAAAGTAACTGGCACCTTCACTTAGCAAAGCTGGAATTTCTGTTTTTGGAATGGACTACAGCTGCTGAATATTGGGAACATTTCTAGTGTAGGAAATTATTCACTGTATAGAACAATAACAGCTCATTAACCTGTGCCTTTATCCCTCCCAGGCTAAACACCAGGGAACTCTGGTAGTTGGCAGAGTTTACTTCAAAGTAAAATACTATTTACTAGCATCCAGTGGGGATACATATACCCTACCAAATATGGGAAAAAGTTTCATAAAATATGAGCAAAAATGAAATTAATGCTGTCAAAGAGTCTCTGGGTGTTTAGCAGTAGCATAGGCTATGTTGATTAAGAGCTGTTTATAGAAGCTTTTTGTGAACTCTTCTTTTTATTATTCCTTTTTTCTCCCTTTTTTCACTCTGTTGGTAATAAGTCTTTAATCAGGTCTGTTCCCTAATAAAGCATTTGGGAATTTGGGAAAAATTAGTATCACCAGATTTTCCGCTGCACATAGAATTGTGTGGAGGGGGCCTTTGTGATATGTGAATGAAACTGGTTGTATTTGGTTGAAAATTTGTTACTGGAAAATCTAATTGCTTTCACAGTTACTATTCCCTGAAAAGCAGAAAAGGGAACCTGCATAAAGAAAGTCTAGGGAGGGACAAAACAGTTCTTAGGAAGATATGGATCATTTTGTCATTAGCATTAATTTATGCCACTTGAACTAGGATTATGTACAGTAACATTTGCCTGCCCGAGAGAACAAACATATAATAGCAACTGAATACTTTCTAATTTGTGTAAGGAAAAGGAGGCAAAATTTATTGGTTTTTTTTATGTGACCTCTGTCTGCTAAGACTTCGGCCTTCAACAACTTCATTTGAGTTTTTTCCTCCAAAAGAAATACAACTAAGTTCAGAGCGTGAAAATCGTTAATTTAGAATACTGCTGTCTTCCAAATCTGTTACTCACAAGGCAGTGTCCAGGTTCAAGGACTAAGCTGAAATTTGATTCAAGACAATCTTACCAGAGAAGGTAAAGGAAAGGATCTTCTTAGTGAGGTTATCTGTGCCTGTAATTTGTACATTGCCTAAAATGAAGCTGTAGAATTCTCATCTCTCAGTGATATCTGCAAGAATGTCTTCTTTGTCTATTGATATATCATTTGGTTTTCTTGTAAATACAGAAAACCTGGTGCCTGTGAAAACGAGTTTTTGATTCCTTATGTAGGTGAGAGAAGTTTCTAAATTAGAATGAAAACTTCACTGTATTTTTAATGGGTTAAGAGCTGCAGTGATTATGTAACTTAGAGTACCTCACAAAGAATGTTTGTCAGAAATCTTGAGAGAGGTGTAATGGGCAAATCAAAGTTTTGTAAGAAGATTAATGATAGTGAAGTAGAAAGAAGTCCCAGTCAGTGATATGTAAAAGTAGAAGATGAAGAGGGGTTATAGGTATTTATTCTATATATTTTTTTGTGTGTTCTTGAGGTCACCAGTGATCAGATGACATCGTGACAGTACCAATACTGCAGAAATAGCAAATCCTAGCAGTAGTTAGCCTGTGCTAGAGACTGTTTACCTACAGTGGGGGAGCCTTAAAAGCACTGATGAGAAGGTAAATGTGAACGTTTCTGAGTGTTTAAGTAGTGCTTTTGCTGACATGGGAGTACTTCTGTATTTTCATGTGCTGACAGTGTTTGTTTCTAATTTCATGGTCTCTGCCTGATAGAATTTTTATAGGGATCTTATGCTGCATGAAGAGGTCAATGATACTACCGTGTGTTTGTATATTTTTTTAAGGCGCTTCCAGTTACATGATTAAATAATTTGAAAATGGTTACATTGTCACTTGTGTCTTTAGAGCTTAAGCTGCAGATCTTGCAGTAAGGCAACAACAAAATAAGGTGTCTAGAAAATATTTTCCAAGTGTAGTAAACTTGAAGATTGATTTAAACTTTCTTTTCCAGCTGGGCAGGTGAAAGGAAAAGGACAAATGTTAACTTGAGAGCAGCTGTTTTGAACTTGGTTATTGCTCTGCCATCTGGAGAGATGGAATGCTGTTTGTTTAATAGCACAGGAGAGAAATATGTTCGTAAGGAGAAAATACAGCCATAAGGAGATGGTGGAGTTGTATTTTCTGAATCCTCCTCCTGCCAGGGTGCTGAGGGATGCTGGAGCAGTGTGTGCTGCTCTCTGAAAGACACTTAGTAGCAGGAGGACTTCTAGGTGCTTGGGTGTGCTTTAAGTATTGCATTTCTGTCTGTGTAATGAGTATTACTTAAGAAAAAAAAGATGCACCATTGGTGTGGGAAATATATGCATATCAAAATGTCAGAGGACATAGGAAGAATCCTAGAGCTTTTTCCCCATCCTCCTTTTTTCCTAAGTTGCCTTTTTGGTCATGCTTTTGATTCCCCATAATCTATTCCTTCCGCCTTTTTTTATTTATTTTTTTTTTTACCTTTTGTAATGTTATGTATGTTTTCTTAGGATTTGTTTCAATACAGCAATGATTTAGAAGACATGCTGTTTTATGACTTGTGGGTTGTGTGGGGAGAAAAAACAATTTATTAACATTTAATTTAATTTTTTAATTATTGTAACTCATGCATCTGGATTACATTTCACTCAGCATGAGAAGTATCTGGTAATTCTGATTAACAGTTTCACGTGGTAGCATCCAGGTGTGTGCATATTATTTCTTCTCTTGGGGATTTAAAACATTATAAATGCTGGATGAAATTATCTGGACTGAACTCTGCATGTCTTAAAATCCCTTGGTAGCTGCCGTAATATTTTTCTGAGATAATTAAGCCTTGAGTAAAGGGTTATTGGCATTTCTAGGGATGTTTACATACTGCAAAAACAGGCACAGTTGGGAGAAACAAAACCATAGCTCATTGGGCCAATGCTTTCTGTATAAGCCGCTACTTCTAGGCAGTGTGAACTCTGCTTACCTACCACGTTGAGTTGCTTGGTGAAGAAAAACCCCCCTGCCTTAGGCTGTCTTAAGTGAGATTCTGTCAGTGATTTAAAGATTTCTGAAATACTTTCTACAGGATTATAGGAAACAGATATTATGCTTACAGGAACACTTGTGCTTTCATTAACATGAGTCCCAGAAACTTGAGAATCTGTTAATTATTCTTCTGTTTGAAGACAATTTTATTGAACCATATCCGCAAACAAAAGCAGTGCATCTCAGAAACAGGCACTTTTCTTACTTTTGAAGAAGGTGAAATGGTCAGGTTTATTTTATTAATTTGGTAATTTAAAGTAGTAGCTGAATTTGTAAAGTGTTGATCTCTTAATTCTTTATTTCAGGAAATTTTGTACACTTAGGTTGGGTGATACAGATATAGTAGATGCAGTGCTGCTGACTCCTAGGATTAAGTGGCCTGTAGTGGTGAATACCTGATTATGTCCAGGGGGTCATAAAGTCATTCTGATTAATTTAGGTCATCTTAAATCTTTGGTCCTTTTGGGCTGAAAGTCGAACTCTGGTGAGTTGTAAGATCATTGCAGTCAATCAAGAGTCACAATCCTTGCATGAGGGGGAAAATCCTTAAAAATTCAGAAGTATGTCATCAGGTTTAAAAGACTATGTTTTCAGCAGTTAGTTGCTTTCATTTGGGAAAGGATTAGGTGGAACAGCCTGCAGATGATGTTTTGATGGGTTTGATTAGCTGCTGACACTGATAAAGGGACTGTGTAATGAATCTTTCTAATCTGTTAAAATATGCATTTTGTACAACAATAAAAGCTCTAATAGTCTGTTTTCCGTGTCTTTAAAGTCTAACATAAAAATGGGTCTTTTCAACGTTTTTGAAATTGCAGCTTTCAACAGTAGGCAAGAAGGAGAATTTGTTATAGTAACTCCTGAACTTTTATCTAATAGTTTTCACAAGACATTATAAAGTAAAAGTGTTTAAAAATGTAAGTTAAATAATCAATATAATTATATATGTTTTGCTCTATTTTGATAATGAAAAGTATAGAGAATAACTGAATCCAAATTTGGTTGAGTTTTGCAGTAAAAACTTACTTTTCGAAGTACATAGTAGATCAAATGTGGTCATGCTTTTTTTTTTTTACTTATCTTACTATCTTTCCCATCAAAATGGTGATAACAAAATGGTTTAATATAAGATCCCAAATTAGGAAATCATCACCCAAAAAATGAAGTACACACTTTGAAACATTGACAGTGGAAGTCTGGTCTGGCATTGTTGGAAAAGCTTCTCTTGCTGCTTTAACCTTTCAAGCAATCTCTCAAACATACTTGTTTGCAATTTTGCAAAATGTTGAATACTTGAAGCTTTCTGTATTAGAGAAACTTGACATTCAGCACTTTAAAGGGCTTGCTCTTTACTACCTAATTTGCAGAACTTGGTAATTGGTACTGTCTTGCCATCTGTAGCAAAAATAGTTTAACTTCCATAAAATATGTATGTGTATCTATTAAAAAAGAATATAGAAAGAAGTTTTGTAAGTCTAGACTACATAGTTGAAATAATTTTTATTTAAAGTTTATTGCCTGATGTACCATATGTAGTTGAATAAACTTGTTTTTAGCATACTTTTGTGTAAATGTATTTGATTAAAATGTTATTCCTGCTTAATTAACTTCAGAGACTTGCATTTCAGTAACTTCAAGATGTCTGCAAAAGCATACTCTGGCCACTTAAATGGAAGATAAAAATATGTTTTTAATGTTTTTCACATTCTTTGTAATCACTAGTATGATTTAAATTGCCTTCATTTGCATATACTTGCAAACCTCCTGGTCTGTTTTGCTTTTTTTTTTGTGTGCATTTTGGTTTGTTTGCTTTGTTGTCTTTTTTTTTTTAACAATAAAATTTGATACCTTGTTTAAAAAGTTAAGGTGTTAGTTCTGTATTAAAGTACATGGAGTAGAGAGAATGTTGCTTATAATGCTTGTTAATATAAAGTCTGTTGTCTGCACTGTAGGTAAGAAATTGTACAAGTGAGGATTCTCTGTATGGAGACTTTAGCTCTTGTAAATGCAACTGACCCAACTTGTAGACAATGTTTAATTTCATTCTTCAATTGCTGTTTAGAGAGAAAGGAAACAGTGATAACTGATGTCTCAAATCAAGATCTTGTTTTTATTTCTTTAAACAGTATTCAATTTTGTTCAGCTAATAATACAGAAAGGAAGACATTTTGACAATTGCTTCTTTTGTTCTTACACAGACAAAAGAAGTTGGCTTACTTGATGCAGACATCTATGGACCTTCAATTCCAAAGATGATGAACTTAAAAGGAAACCCAGAATTAACACCAAGTAAGTGGAAAGGATTTTTCTTGCTGTCTTTTCTATACAGGGATGAACATGGTCCACTTTTGGGTGCTTCCTTGGTGGCACAGAAGGGATGCAAACAGAAGGTAAAGACTGAGTGTATGTATGTATTTATTTACTTCTAATATTGAGGTTACTTTCAAAGCTGCCTTGCACAACTAGGAGTATAGTCAGAGTCCCATTTTTTGTTAATCTTGGTCCCTGCAGTCTCATGGATTTTTACTAGAGACTCTGGAAAGGAAGGTTATTTATCAGTAATTTTAAAATTGTTATACAGTATCCTACGATAGATGACTTTCAGTTAAAGAACAAAACCGACTAATCTAGGGAAAGAGATGCTAAAAAAAACCCCACAAACCCAGTAAGAGAGGAATCATTACAGTAGCTTGTATGAAATGTCATTAAAATGATTCTGTTTGATCTCTCTTCAGCCATATGTGCCATGCCACTTCACTCATTTGTATTTGAAGTTGTGCATTTAGGAATGCAGTGGTGGTCACTTCCCTACCAGAAGGTGAAGACAGTAGACAAAACTCCTGAATTTCCTTCTGCTAGGAAGAATTCTGGGGAAACATGAATTCAGGTAGAGCAGTCTTCAGAGAAATAAGGTGACCCAAAGTAGAAAGATCCCATCAAGACTGTTTACCTTTCAGAAATGTAACTTTGATCCAGGCCAACCAAAGGTGAAAGTGAAGCGTGGCTTTATCTTGATACTCTGCTCATATGATTTTTGAGTGTAAGGCAGCATGGTTGTTCAGGGTGGTAAGGACACTGGGATGATGTGGTTTTTTTAATACTTTGTTTTGATTATCCTGTGAGAGTGCATGTAAGTAAAAAATTAAAAACACATAACGTACAAAACCAATTGCACACTGTAGCAGCTGGTCGATGCGTTGAAACGTATTAGGATCCTTCTGAGTAAAGTACAGCCTGGCCATACGTGTTGTCAGGGAGCAATCAAGGACATCTACCAGTTCAAATAGGACATAAAAGGGCTTCAGTGAAGTAATCAACTGCAGTGTTTGTGGGCAGCAATTGCTGGGTAAAAAAAGGAAACTTATATATTTCTTCTGCTTCTTTTCATGACATGATCTCTCTTTTTTATCATAGAAAGGTTTGGGTTGAAAAGAACCTTTGAAGGTCATCTAGACCAACCCTTCTGCAATGAGCAGGGACATCTTCAATTGAATCAGGTTGCTCAGAGCTCCTGATCTGGAGTGTTTTGTGTCTATCACCACTCTTGGCAACCTGTTTCAGCGCTTCACCAGCTTCATTGTAAAAGATTTCTTCCTCATATGTGGTCTGAACCTACTGTCTTCTAATTTAAAACCATTATCTCTTGTCCTATTGCAACAGGCCCTGCTAAAAAGTTTGTCCCCATCTTTCTTTCTTTCCCCTCTGTGTACTAAAAGGCTTAAATAAGGTCTCTCTGGAACCTTCCTTCCTCTGGGCTTAACAGCTCTGATGCTCTCAGGGTTTCCTTATAGGAGAGGTGTTCCATCTCTATTTACTCTAGTATTGTTGTAGAATGTTCATTTGTAACTCTTCTTAATGTGCATGTATATGGGTATTATGGCTGTTGATCTATGTTCTCCCCTGGTATAAAGCATGTGGAATGAAACAATGACAGTATCTTTCAAGGTTATTAAGCTTGCAGTATCAGCCTCTGAAAACTAAATGTAGCCAACTTAGGATTTCTTACATAATTAAAATTTTATGTCTTTCTGATTATGCCCTGTACTCTGGATAAAGAAAAAAGTAATATTTTTCCATGTACTGATGCACTGCATGTGCTTATACAGACAGCTGTCAAACTGAGTACTTCCTACATTTAAGTATCTAGTTTACAAATGCAGGTTCTATTTAGATAAATTCCTATGAGAGAATGAGAGTACTCAGTTTTATTTGTTGGTTTTTTTTTTGTTACATATTTTGAAGTCAAAAGGCTGCTGGGTGATAAATAAATAACTGAGCCTTTTCATGTATCATCAGTAGGATTTGAATTCCTGATACAAATTGGAGTATTTTTGCATTCACCTGTACTTGGAACTCTGTTGAAGATGGCTGTCATACAGGATGTGTTTTCCTGTAACAGATTTTTTTGCTATGAATTTTGTATTTGAAATGCTTTATGGAATATGAACACACAAGGGACCATGTTGTGGTATTCATATCTCTCCTCTTTTCCTTTTTATCTGACATCAGCTTTTGTTTCTCCACTTCTTTCCTTGCTGTCTGAAAAAATGGATTAGATAATGTAGAACTCCTTGGTCATTTTGCTGTGTATGTTATCAATCCATAACTAATTTAAGTCCATGTCTTGAGCCACAAATTAAAAAGCAAATTTCGCAGTCTGTTTCTTCTGGTTGTACAAATCAACTTACTAGGAATGCAAGAACTGAAGACTGTATTCAATCAGATATTGAGCAGCTCAGTTTTGTTTCAGTGAGTACATATTTCTGGTGAACAGCTGAATAGAATTCACTGTAAGCTTTGTCTTAACATGTTTCAAGCATTGTTAAAGGCGTGGAATTCAATGTAATAGAAAAAAATTGGAAGATTTCCCTGAATTGGAACTCCTGCTGTCGTCTTGTAAGCACTAACATTTTGATCACTGAAATATATTCTTTCTAGTTCTGTGTGGAATGTACAAGTAAATATCAGGATTTTGAAAACATAGCATTTTTTAAACAGACAGAAAAATGAATTTGTATATTTCAAAAGTTTGACAGATGACACAAGTCTGCTGAGAAAGACATAGTAATTTGGTATGAATAACAAGATTTGTATTTCAGGGACTGTGTTCACTGTGTATTTTTAACTATTGAGTTGACGATACTGAAGAGCAACAGCAAGAGAAATACTGTCAAAGATGGTTTAATTGCAAAATAGGAATAGCATGGGAAACTTTAATTAAAGTTTAATCAAGGATTCCTTTAATGACTGACAGATGAGATAAACGTGAAAGAAGTGATCAGTCATAGATGTGTGTATATATATATATAGTATGTATATAGGTGTATATAAATATATTGATATAAAAACATGTATGACTCTTGTATTTTGGTACAATGAGGTTTAGTGTTATCTTCTGCTTTCTTACTGTATTTTCGAAGTAAAACAAGCTCTGAAGAAATATTGCATAGCAACTGAGAGAGCACAGCTAGTTCTGTGTTACAGAAGTGCATAAACAATGTCTACATAACAAGTCAATTAAAGACATTTTTCATTACATAGCAATAAAAAAAAAATGTTTCAAGCTTAATGCTTTCTTCAGTGTGAGGCATGGATTTGAAAATGAATCTGTAGAGTAATCCTGAGAGGTTCTGAGCACTTTTGCAATCTTTGATTTCTGTTTCTTTTCCCACATGGGAAGGGCTTAGGGATGCCCAGTACCATATAAAATAAGTCCATGCAGCAGTTATTACTTCTGAATAGAAATTATTATAGTTATGCTATAATTTAAGCATTCAAAATGAATTAGGAGTTCTTAGTGAGGAGTCTGTATAAATGGAAGATACTACATTAATTTAATTTTGCTAACTTTAGTACATTGAAAAGTCTGCTAACATTTAATAGCCTGTCATTCAAAATACTTCAACTAAATGGTCAGGGAAATATTGGTTAATAAGTTCACTACTGAATTGAATTAGCTAATGGAGGATTATCTAACTATGGAATTAATATTAACATCAGCTACAATATATATACAGGGCAATGCTAATAGCATAAGTTACAAAAGTACTACTTCTATTCTTTCCCCAAGTCATTTACTTAAAAGCAGTTTTCTGGCTTAGTGAATCGTATGATTTCATTTTTTTTTCTTTTGAATCTCATTTAAACTAGATGGCAGAGACTAGAAGTATTATATTGCCAAAAACTTCTGCCAGATAGATAAAGTTTCCTTATTTAGTTTGATTATGAAGGTTTTGGTGGGTAAATCTTTGACAGGTGACTCTACTCCTAGTATCTCAAACCTTTGTTGCCATTTTATGGTAGCTTCAGTGTCTTTCATTTCTTAATAAAATAGTATATTCAAAAGATGAGTAGTAGACATCTGCTTTCACAATTTAGAATAAGATGTAGTTTCTTAGAGAAAGCTAGCAGTGTTTGTTGCCACCCCATTGAATATAATAAAATGGCAGGAAATACAGAAATGGACACCTGAATTTTTTCACTGGGATACATATACATATCTTAAGACTGTGATAGCAGACTCTCATAACAGAATGTGGAAATTTAAAGTAGTTGTGACTGTTTAACGATGTCTGCCGCAATAGTATTAAGGGTTTGTGGTTTCAATTCAGGCATTCATTTGAGGGTCATAAGGAGAAAATTTGGAGTGGACTAGGGGAATAGACGAAGAGTTATGTAGGTAGCATAGTTGTTTTGGTGACCATGAAGAAATTTCTTGATCTTTGCTAAAGATTTAACTTTAAAGGTAAAGTTTAAAGGCTTGAAGTTTCCAAGTTGTGTTTATCATGATTTATCAGTGGAACTGCATCATGACTAAAAATTAAAAGAAAAATCCCTAAATTTGATTCTTTAAAAAAAAAAAAACAAAAAAACAACGCTTGATTGGTGAGCAAGTGATTTTTAGGTTGTGTGTAGTCTAATTATAATGTTTTATTGATTCTGTTTTGAAAGTAGCCTGACTGAAACCCTGTGTTTTACTTCTGGTGATGTCTTACCCCCGTTTATCTGGCTGGCAAAAGTACAGTAGTCCTGTGTGTCTTATATGTGACAAAATAATAATTGAGAATGTCATAATTAGTTGTGATTTATATTTTTGAGGCTTTTTCAAATGCGATCAAGTAGTTGAAAATGAGAAGACTGCTTGAGTGTTTAATATTTTATTCTGGACCTTGACTATTGCCCTCAGACCTGTAACAATAAACCTCAAGGTGGATTAGTCCAGCTATTGTTGAGTTCGCTTGTGGAAAAAAAATCAAAGACCTTGGAAGGGAAAGGAGATGGAGGATACCCAATTTGCAAGGAATTACTTATAGGCATACAGCTGTTAGCTGCTGTTTAAAAGGAAAAAAACCTCTAGGGAATTAATTTATTGAAATTTTATTCTTCATTACACATTAATTCATATAATTACAAAAAGTATAAGATGAGAAACGTATAGTAATTAAAGCCTCTTTCTGAGAGCAGTCTTTTTGGATAAATGGCAAATCAAATTTTACCAAATGCCATTCCAGTATAAATTACTGAAGCACTGTAACCTGAAATAGTAGATTTGAAGTACTTGAAGGCAGATTTATATTTCTCTTTATGTTATTAATCCTGCAGTGCAGTAATTCCAAAGGATTTGATTTGAATTGTGGCTAGCAGATATTTACTATATTATCAAGTTTACTCTTAGAGATAAAAATAGTTTTTTTGGTTCAAGTGGTATAAAAACTATAATTAAATTGCGAAATGGCTTTGTTATAGGAACATAATGGATACTCTTTGTTATACATACATAAACAAAAAAATTAATCATGCTTTTGTAGACTGGAGACATTTACCTTTTTGCTTATTTCAGAGGAATAAATGTTTCCATTTCTCTGCTAGAAGAAAAATTGAAGGACTGTAATTCTGAATTTTCTTAATATTTTTACCTTGCAGTTTCACTTTTGTGCCTTTTTTTTTCTCTGTGGGCTTCTTGCTGTATTCTTTCCTTCTTCTCTGCAGTACAATGGAGTGGGTTTTTGTGGTGGAGAAATGAAATGGAATAGATGAAAAGCAGGAAAAAAAAAAGTGGTTTCATCTTTTCCCCTATAGAGCCCAGAGGCCAAAAGTGACAGTGTGAGTTTAAAAGCTAGCATCTCTTTGCTTTGCTTTAGTTGATGATCATAATAATTTACAGTCCGAGTGTGATGCCATATGATGTGGGATATCCCTTTTGTAACTTCAGATCAGCTGTTCTGATTGTGTTCCCTCCCAGTTCCTTGTGCACCTCCAGCCTGCTTTGCTGGTGGGGTGGGGTGATGAGCAGAAAAGACATGGGCTGTGTAAGCACTGATTAGGAATAACAAAAACATCCCTCTATTATTAACACTGCTTTTGTCAGAAATCCAAAACACAGCCCCATACCAGCTACTATGAAAAAGAGTGACTCTATCTTAGCCAAAATCAGCACAATTACACATAATCCTTTAAATAGTTTTTTCTCTCCCATGTTTTTTCACCTAAATTTCTTTTTTTTTTTTTCCTGGGGTCTTGATTACCGTTTTGAACCTAAAAAGGCTAAATTGACACAAATGCACAGATTTCTGTAGTTTGTAGTTTTACTTTAAAAGCAATGAAAGTCCCTAGTTAACAGGACTTTTTGAAGTTGGGTCTTAAATTAAAGCTGATGTGTAGTGATTCTTTGCCCCTGGGATTCCTGCTGCTCCCTGTTCTGCTCTGCTCTCTGGCACTCTGTTGTGTGACTGACCAGGGCAGCCCCCCGTCACAGCAGCAAGTCATTCCTTCAGATGACGTGAGCTTTCCCAGAGGTGTTTGTGTGTCAGAACAGATGCCTTAAACTGAATGTTGGATTTGTCTATTTCATTCCTTGTGGGTATAATGAACTAAAAGAACCCGCCTAAATTAGTCTAATAAAGCTTTTGATCCACTATAAATAAAATTTTTGGCTCCTTGGGGATCTGAGGGCATTTCAAAATGTGGGTTATTTTAGCAGTTGTGAGGAAGACATTTGTGATGGAAGGTAATGGCATGATGCTTAAAACTAGTTCTTTGTTTTAAACCTATTTTAAACCTAACAAGTCAGTGCTGCTTTAAAATGTAACAAAGATGTTTCTAAATCACTGTGCTCTTTACTTGTGCCAGACTTGTTTTTGCAGTACAGTCTTCCAGCAAGCAATTAGTTTCTTTTCTTTTAGGTAAGGTTTGCAGATATGATGAAGTCATATCTGCAAAACTGTTCTGTTAATGAAAAAGCTTTTACAGAGCTTTGTTTCCTCTGCAGTCTGTTGGGAGGAAAAAAGGTGTAAAACCTTCTCAGGTAATGGGACTGGTAGACCCTCTAAATACGAGAATCAAATCTCTTGGGAAAAGTTGCATTTCATTATGCATATATTTCTTGAAATTGAACAGTGAGCATGGAATTATGCTCTTTAAGTCTCATTACTAGTTTGCTTTGGTTAAGTATTTGGGATGTCTTCGTGGTTAGATAACACCATTAGTGCAGGAGGTAATGGGCAATCACAGCCTTCCTTGTGTGGAGCTCTTCAAGCTTAAAATACAAATTATAGTATTTCTGGGGCAATCCTGCAAATAAACTTACAACACAGTGTGAAATCAAGCCTGAAGTCTCAATTAATCTGTCACTTGCCATAGAATATTCTAGGCTTCTGGCATAAGCTGTTAAAATAGTCATTGCAGTTAAAGTAAGGATTTAAAATTTATGATTTTGACTAACCTTTTGGTGACAGCAACCTTCACCCTCTATCATAGATTGGTGTCACTGTTTTATTTCAAGGTACCTTGGGGCCCTGTTGCTATTAATTCCTCTCCCCTCTGTGGCATTTCTTTCCTCTTTACCATTCTGTGGGTAGAATTCACTTGCCTTTGCTTAGGAAACCAGTACTACTTTAGACATGCCTGGAGTATGGTGTCAGGCTTCTAGCTGCCCCTTCAGAAGGTATGTCTCTCCCTATGCCCTCTGTCAAATCTGCTAGCCTGTACAAATCTCAGCTCCCTAAGGCATCCAGAGTGGCAGGAGACATCTGTGTTACACAAGTAAAGCCCAACCATTTTTTTACTCTTCCTATCCCGTCTCTCCTTCTTTCCTTCCTTCCTTCCAAACAACCCAATTTTCTCATTATTTCACATACTTGAAGACTCAGAGCAACTCTTCTGCATTTGTGCTTGCTGAGCCAGTGAGTTTGAAATACATTTGCTAGGGTGTTGCATGATCCACTACATTAATATTTAATAATTATAAGCTAACTTTGCTTTTCTTAAACATTATAATGATTTCTGAGGAGGTGTAGCATAACATCACAATCTTCTGGAATAACAGGCCTTACTTACCTGATGGGGTAAGACTGAGTGTGGGCTTTTGCTTGTGCTAGCGTATTGCTCAACAGACAACTTCCAAAAACCAAGCCAAGAGTTGGAATGGCTCCTTGTGGCTTAACCCTGGGCTCCATCATGTGTAACTGTTATTTGGGAAGACAAACACCATAATGCTGAATGTGCTTCCATTACTTCTTTTGTCTCCCCATCTTTATATGCTGAGCATGAGGCCATATGGTGTGGGATGTCCTGTTGGTCAGTTGTGGCCATATGTTAAGGCTGTGTCCCCTCCCAGTTTCTTGTGTACCCCCAGCCTGCTTGCTAGTGGGGTGGTGTGAGAAGCAGAACAGTTTCAGACACTGTTTTCATCACAAATCCAAAACATATGCAAGCTACTCTGAAGAAATGTAACTGTGTTCCAGCCAAAACCATATCCATACATACTTACATATATGTGTATATACGTACATACATGCATATATACATATAAGTAGTTTTTTACATACCTTCTATGCTGTACTGACTCCGTGGCCATCATTGAACAGCTCTGTCAGTCTTTTTAGAGAAAAAGTGGAGTAACTCAGTTACTTTGTTACCATAGTCTGTTTGCAAGGCTTGACTTGTTTGGGGAGAAAAAGCTTAGTAAAAAATAATTACAAGATGCATCTTTATTGATTTAATGTAGATCCACCTTCATTTCATCAATGTTGCCCTTCCCCATGTGAGTAACAATTCAATCTTAAGACCAGTCACAGAACTCTTTTAATCAGCAGTCTGCTATAATGCTGTCATGAATTTGCACGTCTGCCTTTTCTAGTGTCCTACTTGTGCCTTTTCCAGTGTCCTCTTCTATCAGAAGAGGCATTTACTGACATGTCATTGGTATTACGTTGATCTTACTGATCTGATTTTGTATGTTCAAAGAAAACACAGCAGTCTTTTACTTAGGGCCATCAAGCCTACTGGAAAATTGCAAACTAGGCTTTTTTGTTTATCTCTTGGCGTAGGTGGTATGGTATTGCTCTATGTTGTGATTTTTAGAAATCTGTTTTGTTGTGTGTTGAAATTTTGGAGCTGTATGGTATGCTTCTGATAACAGAAAAGCATACTCTAAGAGCAGTGGGAATCAGAGATGTTACTGAGATCTCATTAAGCTAAATCTTTACATGTTATGTTTTAGAAAATCTTTGTGAGACCCATGGCGAAGGAGAAGGAAGGCCTGTTGCTTTTGATGAGACAAGGGTGATTACCAATGCCCACTGAAGCACTTTAGATTTGAGATTAGTCTTAGGAATGATTTTTAGCAGTAGGCGAACAGTGGGGAGCTCTGCAGTATTTTGTATTACTTTGAAAATATGCAGAGCATTATAGCCAGAATATATAGCAAGTTGTGAATTGTTCCTGTGCATTGTGTAAATTTGATTAAATCTTTCTGCTCAGAGCATTTTATAGTCCTTGTTGTTAACCAAAGAAAATAAGATGCAGTTTTCATAAAAGGAAACTCTGCTGTTGAGAAATAAATCATGCACATATTTTTAAAAACAGAGGACCCTTTTTCTGCTCTGTAGGTCAGTGTTTACCTGCTCACAGCAACGCTCCTGTTTTGTGATGGAGAGGGAGCTGTTGGAAGATGTGTGAGCTCAGCCTGGGTACCTGGTCTGTGTGCAAAAGAAATTGCCCATGCAGGTAGTGGATGTTGAGATGTTTCTTTTTGACTGACATAGTGTAGAGCAGTTGGACTAAACTAAGAAGTGGCTTAGTATTTTGATGAGCTTCCCAGATAATGCATCTTTTCCGTTCATCTTACTCTCTAGTTCCTGAGCCTCATGATTGGCAGTCAGAGCTTGGCCTCCTCTTTTTGTTTGGTTTTGTCTTGAAATTATCCTGATTTCATGATAAAAAATGAAGAAAAGCTTGGTATACACTGTTGCAAATACTTTTTTCCTATTTCTTTTTTTTTTAACCCCTCTCTTAGGTAAATATGTAGTAATGGCTCTCAATACTTCTAACAATATTTTAACTTGTGGTGGTGTATATCGTCTGCGAGGATACCAAAAAAGTGCCTAGAGATGGCTCTGGGCTGAAGTTCCAATGTCATCAACCTCTTCATGACTAAACTGTCTTACTGCAGGGGGAGAAGTAAGACTGGTTGCTAGAACTGTGGTTAGACAGTATAATGCCACTAAAGTAAGCCCTGACTCAGCACTGAAGAGCTGCACAAGTCAAGAGCTGTCTTGCACTGGTACAGTGTATCAGTCCAAGCCAATCTCTTTTTCAGTAATAGCTCCCACCTCACTCCTGAATGCAACAGTGATTTGTTTATCTTCCTGTTTTATTCTTTTGATTTGTAAACAAAAACATCCAATTTATTCTCCACCATTTTTCTACAAAATTACATGGCTTGAGTGCTCACTTACTTGATTGCTTGAAAGCTTTCATCTGTAGAGTTTAGCTGTTTAATTTGTTTGCTGTTGGTTGTTATTTTGTCTGAATTTGTAGTTCAGCTTTAAATGCACTGTTTTTATTTTACTCACATTATTTTTATTTTACTCTCTTTATGTATGTTGCTTTGAGTGCATCAAGGATTTCTGTCAAAATCTGTATTATAGTATATTTTATATTGTTTAAAGTATTCTTCTCTTTTATGCTAGTCCCTGCCTGTGCATGCTCTTCCAAGACATCAGCTAGGCCAAATAAAATTCCGTTTGTTCTTTTTTGTCAATGTGTGTGCCATTTTGAGGTGAAGTGTGGATTTAGGTGGTAGAAACTACAGAGAAGAGTTTTGGCTTTTCCGAGATTTTGTTTTGAATGCCTTCTTTTTTTGTTTGCTTTCTGCTTGCGCACCCCTTTGCCAGCAAAACAATTACAATATTCCCTCCCTACTTTTTATTCTTGACACTGGAGGCCATAGGAATAACAAGCATGACAAGGACAATACCTCTTCTATATTCAAATAAACATCTGTTTTTCTTACAGAAAATTTTAGAAGTCTTGCAGATTTCTATCAACCTGAAGAAGTCTGTAACTAATTACCTGGAGCTGTAGACAACGTATAGTTTAGGGATGGCTTTATTTGGTATCTCTGCTCTGGGGTTTCTGTAGCAGATTTAACAGAAGGAGACAAATTTCCCAAAACCCTGGTATGTTAATGGGAATACTCTTCTGATTTATGAAATTAGTAAATAGGGTAGATTAAAAAATAAGAACTAAAATCCCGCCATGTTGTATTACTTTGGTTTTTTTCCAATATAAATGACTAAGCTTTTAGTGATTCCTGATAGGGAATCTGTGCCTTCCAGCATACAGATTTCATCAAAATAGATTGATTTTGGCAGCAGAAAGTGATATTATATTATGGGGAAATGCATTGTTATTCTGGCAGAAGATGAATATTATTAGTAAAATGTAACAACCTAAGAAAAAGTGGAGTTAGATTCTTGGGCAGAATAGGTAAATGCATACATTTAATGAAGGGATGAGGGGGGAAAATAAACAACTGTTTAAATAGAGAGGGAAAATTGCTCTTAAAAGATAAAAAAGTGTGTAAGCTATTTTTTTTTAAAAAACCCGAAATACCCTAAAACCATCTCCCCTCAAAAAAAAACCTTGTTTGCTTTTGTTTTAGAAAATCTAATGAGGCCCCTTAAGAACTATGGAATCGCATGGTGAGCATATATTTTTATTTAAATCAAGTTTCTTTTCAGATGTACTTGGTATTGTGCTGTAAAGCTCAAGTTTGTGCTTTGTTGTTTCAGCATGTCTATGGGTTTCCTGATAGAAGAGACGGCCCCAGTTGTGTGGAGAGGGCTCATGGTAATGTCAGCTGTCGAAAAATTGTTGAGACAGGTAAGGCTTGGTTGTGTATTTGTGCTTCAAAGTAGTCAGTTATTCTAAAATGCATTTCTCTGATACATGAGTGTCCACGGTATTATTTCATGTTAGTGGTGAGCATTTTGTGTCTTGGTCGTCTTAGATTCGGATAAAGGGGAAAGTTGATACTTTTGTGTTTACCTATCCCCCTCAAACAGAGCTGTTGTTCTATGCCTTTGATGAGTGAATTACCTCAATTTGCCTTCCTTATCATTCTTTTTTATGTTTCTTTATGCAGTTGTTAGAAAAAAAGCCATTTTGAAGTTGCCTAAGGATTTCCATGTATAGGTATCTATGCATATCTACAGCTGTATTCCTTTATTTGCTTGTTAATTCACCAACACTAAGAATTCTTGGATGGCATTTGACGTGGCAGGTACAGGAAAATCATTAGCTACAATCTCTATGTAATGCAGATGGATTGTTAGTTAATAAATTTTCTGGCATGTAGAAATGGGGCGACTTTTTTATTCTGTGTCAGATTTTTTTTTTTCCTTTTATCATGAGGAGATCTGTGAAGTGTTAATGAGACAAACAGCTGAAAAAATGTGTTAAGGCTGCATGTTTAGACTTTGAAGTGACCCAGAGTTTTCACAGCTGACATTCATTCTAGGGATCTACGGTATACAGCCTGGAGATCACAAAGTTTCTATATGTCTTCTTTAAATGCTTCCAAATATTATGCTCCTTTAATGAATGAAAAGAATATTTTTTTTCAGCCTTTTTCCATTTTTACTGAATTCTCCTTTAACGCAGATTTTAGAATAGTAGCACTTACTGCTCTGGTCACAAAAACCGTACATCTGCCAAAATTTCAGGAAGAACATCTTTGTCTAGAATTGACCTTTAGAAATAAGGGGTATCCATGCCAGTAGCTGTGGAGACCATTCTGACCCGTTTGTGTGCTGGTTGCGCTGGCTAGCTCAGGAAGCTGGAATGGAAAACCTTGAAGGTAGAGCTAAAGTTAGCACCTGCTGCATTGGCACGCTCTGCCCGGGGAGGCTGGAGGCTGGAGGCTGGCAGTGCTGCTCCTCAGCCAGCAGGGTCCCAGCTGGGGAGCGTGTGCCAGCATCCTTGTGCAGGGTGCGGGTGATGCTGCGTAATGAGCTCGCTGCTCCCTAGCAACCAGTGCACTCGCATGCGGGCCAGCCATGCTGTGGGAACGAGACAGCTCCATTAGTGCTCAGGGCATCGCTGATTTCCCTGGCAGTGAAACCTAAGCTGGGAAAAGGGGAGGCTTTACAGCTGAATTTCTCCTGCCCTCGTGCGTTTTGCTTCTGCGTGATGACCGGGATAGTCTTAAATCTGAGATGGAAAAAGTTTGCATCTCTTCCTTCAAGGGCAAGCTCAGAGATCACAGGAGAAATCAGTGGGTCTGTCTGATGGTGGCTTTAAGAAAGGAAAGAATGCATTTTCCAGTCTGAGATGTGCTATTTTGTTTTTAAAAAACTGTAATCTCCCTTCTGCAGTTACCAGCCAGTCTCAAGAATGGGTTAACTGTAGGACTAATAGTTTAATAACCTTGGACACCTAAACAAGAGAGAACCCAGAGCATGTGATGATTCTTTTAAAGATTCTATAATTCTATTTAATATTAGAAAAGGTTTTGTGATCTGTTGGGGGCATCAACATTTTTTTCTTGTTTTCTCTTATCTGTTCTAGTTGGTCTTAGCTATTACCTCTTGTTTAGCAGGGTAAAGTTGCTTCCAAGAGTAAAATACTTCTGCTTGTATTTAACTTTCTAAAACCATATTCTTAAGAAATAGCTTATCTCATTAGCTGCATGGAAACCATTTAAATTAGCTCCCCAATCTAGATTTGTAGTATAATGTAAGTGTAAGAAGTCCCTGTGCATTCAGACAAGATGATAAAATACTAAGTTCTTAAAATAGTTCAGCCTGATAGAAAACATAGATGTTCCCAGACTTTCTGTCTAAAAGCATTGGTGGTGGTATTTCATATTTCCATTTTCTGTTAAATGGCGGAGAGGTTTTTTATTTGTTTGATTGCATCAAGACTGTGCATTCACTCTGTGAATAATTTTGGATGCATTTTCTTTTATTCCATATGAACACATCTGTTTTCTAGAGTTTATCATGCTTCAGATACTGCAGTAAAGCATTTGAATTGCTTAGCTTCCATATTCTGTAATGGGATCTTGTTGACTCATAAATATGTGTGCCTGTAATGAGTGTTTAAATGCTTCTCTTACACTTGGAGCTTCTAAAAATTTATGGAATTCTTACTTTGTTAAATATATTTGTTAAATGTATACATTATGCTTTTTGTATATACTTACTGCGTGTGAGCTCACTCTTTGTAGTACAAGTTTATTGAATAGTGTCAGACTAGTAGATAACAAACAATAATAGTGAAATATTGAGTAGTGAGTGCTTGGTGTTTCTTTGGTAATGCATATCTCATGAGCAAGGATGGTTTTCTGCAACACATCATGTTGTTCTCCTTTAGCAGAATTTGAAGGAAATGTATCTTATAATACCAAAAAAAATAAACAGTTTAGGATAATCTGTCATTTACATTACCTATATATTGGTGTATGTGTATTGTATTAGTATAGAAATGAAAATATATAGCATATTGGTTCTCTAACAAAAGAACTGGTCAATCAAAAAGAAGGAAAGTGATATTTTAAGCTATCAAAAGAACAAGAAATACAGAAGGAAATTATTTTTCACCTGTAGCAAAAGTGAATTGCAAACAGTAATAGAACATTTGATCTTTATAAATATATTCGTAACTCTTTCTTTTAAATATATCTCTAGTTTATATGTCTTGAAATTCCCCACAATTTTGTTGTGGCTAAGAAGTGACTTCTTTGTTAACATAATAAGATGCACTGTAGGCTCATTTACACTTCAGGATGGTCTATCATTTATCTGGATTTTAACTCTTATTTCCCTGTCACAATTATCTTAATGTAAAAAGTCTTTCACCTCTGTTAATACTTCTTTTGAATCTTGCTTGGCTGTAGATGAGATAGAAGAAAGTATCATTTTTTTCAATTTAAGTTTTAAAAGATCACTCTTTTCTCTAAAGGTGTAGTTTCCAGGTAAGGAAGCTGTAATAGCTCTTCAGAGTCATCCACAGCACTGGACTTTTTCTATGCAGTTTTCACTTCACTTGAGAAGCTACCTATTCTTTTGTCTGATCCCATCTACTTTTTTTTCCTCTGCTCTGTCTGTCTTGACTCAGTGTGATGGTATTTGGTTCAGATTAAACAACCTACCTCAAAACAAATCATCTTGCTATATTTGTTGTGGGAGTGACTTATGATTAACCTTTAGGCTAAGCACAATAAAGATGAGATTTTTTTTGAGAGTTGCCTGAAGCCTGTACTTGAACAGTAATGTGTCTGAGAAGCTGTTGAAATAAGTATCAAGTAGGTAGCTAAGAACCTTAGACATACAAAGATTATTAAAAAAAAAAAAAAGGACAAGGCAAGCAAAACTTGCTCTCTGATTTGAACTGCTTTTTCACCAGGGATTTCAAATACCATTATCACTGTCCCATATACTCCATGTGGCAGGTTTTCTAGCACCATTCTCTTTTCTGTCTTAGGACATCTCGACAGTTCAGGAGCAAAGGAGCATTTAGAAGGGTGCAGATACAAACCTGCTGCATGTCTTGGAATACTTTGTGGCAATTATTCTGCCAAAAGGCTCTGAGAAAGGAAGTGGCACTGTGCTGACTGCCAATTTACTATCTGCTGTAGTTGTAGAAGCAATACAAATGGAGGGGGTTTCCTGTTCAGGGAATAATCAGTGAAACTGTTAATATTAAAGATAGCAAGTGTTGGTTTCTCTGATCTTGGACTCACTATCTTATTCTGTGTGTTATCTAGTTGAACTGTCAGCAGAGAAGGAAAAAAAAATTCAATATTCTGCATACAGGTCTGCTTCTCTTTTAAAAAAATCAAATAAAAATGGGACTACGGATAAAATGCAAGTGCATATTTTATTTTGTAATGTTCTCCTTGTATCTTTGTCCTATCAATAGATAAAGTTATATCACTACTGGAAGCAAACATTGCCTGCACAACATGGATTTACAGATACCAGCAACTCTGTTTTGTGTAAACACTCCCCTTTTAACTAGCCTAGAAATCTGCTCTTTTTTCAAGGCATGGATCTCAGGTTGATGAACACCCTTAATAGGATTTCTTACCCTGACATGGCATTTTAACCTATGTTTTTGCAGGCTAGTCAGATCTTAATAGGCAGGACTCTTGTATTTTTCCTTATCATAGTTTTCAAGAGTATCCAGAATATTTTTTGCATCTTTGGTATATTATGGCTATAAAGCAGAGCCTTAGTGCTGCCAGGTATTTGTGAATCCTGTGGGTTCCTTTGATGTACATGATAAGGTTGAAGCCATATTCCCAGAAAGATGATGAAGTTTTTCCTGCAATGGCTTAATTGTAATGAGTTCCCTAAAATGCTTTTATGCATCTAATGCTCTTATTATCATTGAATTGTAATTCCTCCAACTCTTTCTTCCTGCTTATTTTAGCACCACTTTAGCCTCTGTTTTAGTCAAGGTATGTGTTGAAAGAAAATTTAAATAAAACAAAGTTTAGCTGGGAAAGATATAATTAGAAAGGAGGAATACAGGGTAGTTAGCAGAAAGCAAATTAAATAAAACTTCCAATGCAGAGCCATTGCACATCAGCAAAAGGAAGTGGAGCCTTGCACTTTGATGCTCGGACAGGCTTTATGCCCTGTAAATTCATGTTGAAAACCATAAATTAAGCAGAAGAAGGATCAAAGTTGTTTTATTAGCTAACCCAGAGCTTAACAGGGCTGTAGTCTAAAGATTCAGCCTTATCCTTTAAAAAAATTTGAACACCGTTTATGTGGTTATTTAATCTGGACCTAATTTCAGAAATTTGTCTAGCATTGAAGACTGTGTGTGCTACTTTCTTTCAAAACCAGCACCTGCCACAGGTGGTGATGGTAGTAATTATATAGGGGAGTGTGTGAATGTATGTATATGTACGTGGACCTTTTTTGTAGCATTATTCTCTGATTCTCAGCTACCATATGTAGGTAGTTTTAGAGTATATCCTATTGTCACTGTGAGGAAAATTTAACTCTACTGCAGCCAGAACCAGCACACACGTTATAGGGAATAGGGAAGATACAGGCAGATGGATCAATAGTCTGAAAATATTGAGCAGACTATGGGTTGTGAGGTCTGGGTTATTTTAAGAGCTTAAATGAGAAAGCTGCCATAAAAGTAACCTTTGTGGGAATAGAACAGTAAAAACTCATGTTTAAAGATTTGGCATTAAGGTAACTTGGAAACAAGAAGTAGTATCTGATTTTTGGAAAGCAAATACTGTGGAGGCTATATTGTTTTGGGTTTCTAATCAGTCGGAAGTGACTCATCTCTATAGAGGAGATTATAGATATTCAATACTGTTTTTGTTTGAGTGACATTACTCTGTAAATTCCTGCATGCAGTTGCTGCTATTTGAGAAGTGTGTATGTACTTATTGGCATCCTCCTTTCCACTGTTTACACTGGGGAGGTTGCAGGTGTAGATTGGGGCCAAAATTTCTTTAAGTATGGTTTATTCAGTTATATGTTAATGCTGTACTTGACAAGACAAAAATAGATAAGATATTGAGCGCAAATATATATATACCTGGGAAAAAAGCTACCATGCTGCCATTGGCTGTTTTACTGTGCACATTCTAGGCAGCAGAATGGTCTGTATATGGTGTCTGTAGACATCAGTCCAATCTTGTTTGGCATGTGTGTGCATAACACTCTTGTGTTATAGCTCATAAATTCTTCAGCCTGTAAATTTTCAGCTTTGCACTGCCTTATGTGTCTATGTGTATAAATGCATTTCTTATAGACAAAACAATGGAAAAACTAAGGGAAGGCTTTCCACATTAGGAGGAGCAATGTGTATTTGATTTGAAGCAATAAAGAAGAACGTAGTCACTGAAGTAGTTAAGTACTACATGCTGAGCTATCTGCCTGATTGGTTAGGATGGTTTCCTAAGAATTGCCTTTCGGCTTCTGTTTGTGACCATCTATTGTCTTTTGCCTTACGTTTTTGGGACCATGGAAATTTTTTTCTGTCTTTATGCAGTGTTCAGCACCGTAGTGAGTTACAATTTTTTTCTGAGAGTTGCAGAAACATGAAAAGACTATTATTTACAACTTCGAAATAAATAAAAACATTTTGCTTTCATACTTTTTATATTCATAAAATAAATTTATAAAGCCTTTTCTCTTTTGAGCACAATACATTTTGTGATCCAGATTCTCAGTGTATGTGCATATGAATGACATATATCTGTTAAGAATGCCTGAGATCAGTGTAAATATATCACTGGCATTCACCATGACTGGTATTCTTCAGAACCTAAATCTCTTTTGCTGATATATGTGCAGTTGCTTAGCTTTTGATTGTACATGCTACCTTGCTTGTATATTCTCCAGCAAAGACCCGTCAAGGTGAAGCTGGGGTGTGAAGCACGCAGTGCAGAGACACTGAGGAACTGGGTTTATTTTGTTTTGAACCAGTCAAAGGGAGATATGAACTGCTGTCTTGAACTCCTGAGTGGATACATACAGAGAAGATGAAAATGGATTATTTTTGGATGTTCACATTAATAGCACGAGAGGTAATGAGTCTATGTTGCAATGTAGGGTAAGAAACGTGAGGGGTGTTGGTGGTTTTTTTTTTGTGTGGTTGAAGCAATTGCATGTCAGAACAGGTTGCCAGGAGAGAATCTTGAAACTCTTTTTTGGAAGGTATTAAGAACTCAGCTGGGCAAGAATCTGAGTAAGCTGCTCTAAGCTGTTTCTGCTTTGTGTAGACAGAGGTCCCCAAGGTCCTTCAAGCCTGTGTTGTTCTGTGAATCTGGGATTAGTTCTAAAATTGGCATTCCAGTGCCTATTTGACTGTTGGTCTGTAACTCTGTTAAAGATCAGAGAGAAGAAAATGGTTCTGCCTATCACAGAAATCGTTGGTTAGAGCATTCAGTCAAAACCTAAACTGAATGTAGGTGTCTCTCTAATATGACTGCCTTAATTACTAACTGAGGGAGTCGTACAATTAAGTGTTGCAGTCAAATGAGCATGTTTCAACATAATGACTGA
>VXBU01015705.1:137369-267347 GCA_013400315.1 Bombycilla garrulus | reverse complement strand
ATGCAGGCCTCTGTGAAACTCAAATGGAGAGATCTGACCATTCTCTGTAGTGCATGAAGAAGCATCTGTCGGTTTTATTTCTTTCTTTGTTTAATCTTGCCATCAGCGTCAGCCCTGAGTAATTTAGAGTCAAATTGGACAAAGAAAAATCCAAATATGGTAGCAAAAGTAATCTTAGAAAAGCAAGTAGAATAAATATTTTATGTCAGATTTTTTTGATGAAAGGCAAGCAGGAATAAGTATAGGAGTGGACCCTGGAGACATGAATTGAAGGCTACCATGGTTTTTAAGTGTGTTCTAAACAGGAATACTGGTGGTATTTATTTATATGGAAAATTTCAAAATGTGGACTACAGGAGAAACCTAATGCCACTCTTTCACTCTTTTTTTCTTTTGGTGTTTTGTTTTTTTTTTTTTTTTTCCTTTTTTTTTCTTTATTTTTTTTTTGCTGATAAGAGGATCTGTTCTTTCATTCTAGCTGCTGTAGGTTAGATGCAAAAAGGGTCGTTAATATTGGTGCCCTGAATATTGGAGTGCCTCAGCAGTTGGTCCCCTGCCTGCAGGAACTGAGATTTAAACCAAAGCCTAGCCTGGAGCTACTGCATACCTGGGGTAGTGGGAATACATCCCTCCTCATTCCCTGTGGTACTATTTGAGGGATTATTTTTCCCTCCTGGATTTGACACTCTTTGGCAGTGTCTTAAGATAATAGGTGCAAACCTTGGATTTTAAAGATAGCAAAAACTTGTAATCCTTTAGATCGATTTTTTTTAAACAAATTGGCAGAAAGTACCCCTTTTGCTGTGTTTCATCACTTAAGTGATAAATGTCAAAGATGAAATTATTATTAGAGTGGGGAAAAAACTGTCTTATCAGTACAAAATTAGTGAGACAGTATTGGTGGATGGGAGGGAGTAGTTTGATGACAATTAACTGAGAATGGCGCATGTTGGGTCAGGAGGAAGACAATAAGAAATTGATAGCTCAGATTTTTTTTTTTTTGGTAGCTATATTTTCAGCAAATTGAAAGGATGCCCAGAATAATAATAGTGAATCAATGCTGAAAATTATTCTTATTGTAAATGTAAAGAGCAAGTGAAGAAGGAGCACTGTTGTGAAGCCAGATGATTTTTTGTGTGGATTTTATTTTTAACACTTTTTGGTTAGGAAGGTAACTATCAAGAGATGAACATTGAAGGCATTTAACTTGCATTATGGCACTAAATTTTCAAGATAGGAAAGGAGTGAGATGGTGAAGTGGGAAATTTTGGCAAAAGGGATAGGAAGCATAAGTAGCTCTTTGTTTTTCAAATTTTTGTAATTTTTTTTTGTGTTCTAGTACAAATATAAGAGTCTATGCACACTTGTTTGTGTATCAACAGATGATATGTACCAGGAACATAGATGCTTGCTGCAGATTAATACAGTTTTCCTCTTTCTATGTTTTGTGTTTTGGCAAATATCCATCCATCTTAGGATACTTGTTAATTTCAAAACTGACATGTGTTTCATAATATTCATGTGTTTATCCAATTTATCTCCAAGTAATTGAGGCAGAGAGTCAATAGCAGATATTTACAGTTTACATTTCATAGAACTAAACAAAGCTGCTATATGTATATGCTTACATTATAAACAACAAAGATGAAGTTTTTTGCAAATTTGCAGTGCATAATTCTAAAATGCAGTACTCTTACTTAGTGTAACTACAGTGGAAAATTTGCCATCTTTTTTTTCCAGAAATATTTCTTCTGTTTATTTCTTCTGTTTTGAGATGCCTCAGCCTGAGTTGGACATAGAGATAGTTCAGGCTAAAGTCTACCACTTTATAGTTGTGGCAAAAGGAAAAAGTTAATTAAAGCAATAGGAGCAGTTGCATCTTTAGGGAGTTGGAGAGCTTTTCTATTTTTATTTTTCTGATCTAGAGTGTGAGAATGAAAAGATCCAGATGTTTCATCCCTAAACTAAAGATCATTAATATTATGTATTTGTTGTATTTAGAAAGGCCCTCTACTACTGGAGATATTTGAAAACAGGAACAACATTCAGTAATAAATAGTGACTGAACTGCCATTGCTAAAGCTGCACTAGGATATGGCACTAAACTGCATCTACAGCTGGAAGATGGTAAACAATAACTCCAAATGCTTGTGAGATTTTTCTTAGGTCTGTAGTAAGTTTTCCTTTAAATCAAGCAAGGTCAAGTTTCGTTTTCTTGTTTTAGCACTGAAATTAAGGAAACTGTTCCAAGGGCAGGATAAGATGACCCATTCATACCTTACAGAATTAAAAAAATTCTTATACTAATTTTTTGTTATATTTCTTTTGCTGAGACTAAAGGACAAATGAACTAGTGTTTTCTCCTTCAGAACCGACTTAAATCCATGGAAGTCTCTACACTAACTTCTACCCCATGGTTCAACTACGATGCTGATGTTTAAAAAAGCCTGCTACAGGAATTTGTATAATCATCACTAATTTGCTCGTATGTTAATAGTCACCTTGAAAGGTCCTGTCTGTCCAGGGAGAACTGCCTTAACCAGTCCCAATCAGTATGTACATATTTAAAGGAAATGGTGCTACTTCCTGGAGATCAGAAGCTGAATGTTGATGCAGAGATGCGCTGTAGCCAGAAGTGTGGGAGATGACAGAAAGCTCTTTCTTTCCACTCTGTCCCCCAGTTAGAGTACTTCTGTTGTCACCCATTGACTTGTGTGTTCCTGTGTGTTTTGGGGTGGGTCTGACTGAACGAATATGGGCTTGACTCTTTTTATTTCCAGTTAAAGCTACAAAACCTGTTCTCTTGCCTTTCTTCCCTTAATGAAGCAGGATCCATACAGCTCCCTGTTGCTTTATTGGCTTGCATTAGCAGCTGATATGAAAAGGGATTAAAGTTGCTGAAAGGAATTGACAAGCATAGAAAGAAGCATTAAGAAAACCAGAAAAAGCCAAAAACATTAGCCAACATCTTACTGCTGAACTGGAAGCATTTGCAATAAATAAATTTAAAATGTCTTTGAGGATTTTAAAAAAAAGGCAAAAAAAAAAAAGCCTAACAGCATAGTGAGAATGTATTTACAGCAAACATTTCTTGGCCTGGTTCCTCAGCTGTCATGGTTATGACTGTGCAGTTACTGCTGCTGTGGGAACATGCTGGGAGACTGTTTTCTTTGCTCTGCTTCCAGTAGTCTCATCTCTCTCAAACATTACACAGGTATGCATGTATCTGCTCTCCTTTGCATAAAATAAAACAAATGCAAAACATGCAACTGTTTTGCTGGGTTTGTTGACTAGACAGGAAGAAATGCCAGAGAGCTCATAGTGTCTCAAAATGGCTGTGCTGGAGTTAGATTTTTTTTTTCTCCCCTCAAGGTTTTAAGGGAAGGTCTTTTGAGGGTGAAGGTTTCTCTGCAGCAAAGTTCAGAACTTTTGTGCCTAAATGGCATCCAACATCATTCTTGGAAAGAGGTAGTGATTTAAACATGATTTGAAGTGTTAAACAGGAATAGTGGTGGTAGAGGAGTGAGGGAAAAGAAGGCACTGCTTCCATTATTTGTGTTAACTTTTTTAAAAAAATAGGAGACACCTAATGGTAGTTTTCTACTTTCTCTGTTCTCCTCCACTAATAAGAGGGTTTGTTCTTTTTTTCTAGCTGCTGTAGGTTAGATGCAAAAAGGAACATGGGCATGACTGTGCTGTGCTTAAGAAGATGGTGCCCTGCCTGCAGGAGTGAAAAGTTAAATTAAAACTCAGCCTGGAGTTACTACATACCTGGAGTGGTGAAAATACATCACTTGCCATTCTCAGTGGTACTGAGGAGTTTGCCCTCCTGGAGGTACCTTCAGACTCTTTGGCAGTGCCTTAGCAGAACAGGTGCCGTATCTTGGTGTGCTGAAGTTCAGAGCTTGGTGTGGAGTAAGTGGAAATCAATGGTCAATCAGTAGGAGTACGTTTGCCAAGTTGGATTAAGTGGTGCTGAAGATGCTGAATGAGAGTGCTCTACGAGGAAAAGCCTGTGGGCTCACTGCCTGTCTCTGTTCTGGATTTCAGCACCTAAATGTGACCTTGTTGGACAGCTGTGTGGAGTGAAGATTTAGAGCCAAAACTGAGCATCTTCTGTTATGTGCCAAGATCCTTCTTTCAGCTGAACTTCACAGGCTTATTCTCTGTTCATAATAACAGAAGCCTGGACGTGAGAGGTGCATGTTTGGTTCTGTTAGCAGTTCAGCATTTAAGGCTGCTACCCTGGAGAGTGCCCTGCAATCACTTGCAGCAGTCATAACCCTCTGTGCTGCAGCTAGAGATGCAGGATTCCCGAGGCCAGGACTAGATATGTGAAGGGAGAGCATGGCCAGATCTGTGCAGGAGATCAGTTAACCTGGAGCTTTGGCTTTCTAGGTGAATGCTTTAGCTGCTGGCCTTATATATAATCATGGTGGCTTCTGTGGCTTTTGCATTTTTGCTCACACAATTTTATCCAGCTAAATACCCCCTGCCTGGGAAATGAAAACTGACATCTTCCCATTTATAGGTAGGTTCTCTCATATGTGTAATTGTGATATTAAGCAGTTCTTATTATAACAGCAGAACCACAGGCTTTGCCATTTATTTTGTTTGGTCTGAGTCTTCTGTTTTTTAATGGCCACATGTGCTCAGCTTTGTGTTGGGTTCAGTGTTGCCAGTGGCAGGTGCATTTAGAGAGTGCCTGCTAGAATGGGGTTGCAAGACTTACTCCTTTGCCAAAAACGTGTGTATAATTAATGGATCCCAAGTGGGCTTTAGGTTGAAATTTTATGTTCAGTGGAGATTTTCTGTTTCCCTTTCTGAGAAAAAAGGCTGTTTGGGAGAATGCGTAGGTGGAGCTCACCAAAGCTGCTTTTTGGGTATGGTTTTTTTCCCATTTTTCAGTCTTCCTTTTTCATCTTTTTGATCAGAATAAAAGTGGAACCTCTCTGCCTTGGAATAGTGATTGAACTTGGACACATTGTTTAGCATTGTGCATTAATCTTATTAAATAACTATGAATCTAATTGTATAAACAGCTTTTAAAAATTACTATTGTATTAATATATGTTAAAATGATTGCGCAGAGTTGTTTCTTTTCTTTTTAATAATCCAGCTTGCATTCTGTCTGTTGGAAATTGACAGATTGATCCTTCACTCAAACCATCCTCCCATATCTCTTTTGCTCACAGAAAATAACTGCAGATATCCAAGAATAGCAGCAGGTTTGTACCAGTATTCTTTGTAGAAAGTGATTATTTCTCACATCCCAAGTGATTGACACAAACGTAAAGTAATTGTGCTTAAGGTACCAGAGATTAGTGTCATGGGGCTTTCTTCCCCTCCCCCTCCCTAACAAAGAAAAAGCTGCTTTTTTTGTACTATTTATGAAGCTGTAGATGATGTTTCACTTCTTACTGTATTTTGCTCCATCAATAGTATCTTTTAAAAGAAAGATTATGTTCTCCTAGCAGAATGCTGCCTTTGGAATCCACCTCTTACTATACAACTGAAGTGGACACCCATTTAAAATGCTTTTGCTGCTAGATTTTTTATTCTGTATAAAAAAACTGTTAAATGAGAACTGGAGACATAGAAAAAACTAGGAAATGAATAAAAATATAAAGGCTCTCTATTGCTTGGCACTAGTCTCTGGTGTCCCTGAGGCTCCTGGCATCAGCACCTTCAGCAAATTATTTTAATTAGGTTTAGAATATAAGTAACATTGTTGCAGATTCATAACTGAGGACACTGGTGAATGCAAAAGCATGGTTCTGTGGGCATAGCAATTATATTGGCAGTCTATAATTTGACACTCTAACAGATTATCTGTTGTGTAATTCATAGTAAATGCTCTTACTACTCCAGGAGAATGACATTCAGCACATCATTAAATTGTGGCTATGGTATGTGCGTGACTGCAAAATGTGTATAGTTTTAAAATTTATTTGGTTTTGGTTTTGCATCTTGTCTGTGTCTTTAATGCCCTTTCTGTGTTCTGCTATTTGTAAGGACAATGTATATGCAATTTTTCTTGCACTTTTCTGACCTAAAGGCAGTTTTTTTTTGACAGAGAACGTCTGCCAACTTCAGTCTCAGTCCCATGGTCATGAATCTGCTCTGTTCACCCTCATACATACTCTTGCTTACATTCTTTTCTCACACTCTTTAATTTTCTTCAATCTTCCTAGAGTTGAAAGTTTCTATATTTTGTGCAGCCTTGTTGTTACTTCTTGTTGGAAGTATTGATTTTTGTGCTTTGAGATAATTCAAGCAGACTTCCAACACTGGCTTCATTTGCAAGGGTGACTTTTTTGAGTTCAGTGACTGCAGAAGACATGCTTGTGAATTCAAGTACAGAAATTTTGGAGGACAAATTTTAATCCATATTTGTGAAAAATGTGTTGTTTTTGAAAAAAAAAGAAAACCAGCGTTTTATTATTTAAAATTCATGCTTCAACTCAAGGCTAGTTGTTTTAAAACCTGATAACTTCTCACCAGGCAGAAAATTAAGTTCTATATTGAGATTTACTGTCTTTTGACCTCTGTTCAGTGGTCTACATCTAATTGATTCTATTTTAGTTTTTATGTTGCACTATTTATGGTAATACTGGAGGGTTTTCTTCAGCAGCATTTTAAGTTACTTGAATAACACCTGTCGTGTTACTTTTTCCAGTAATCCTTTTTTCAGAAGGCCTTAGACTGGCCTCTGTAGAAGTTCCCTTTTCTGTACAAGAAAAAGCATTGTGCATTGTAGTTGAGAAACAGAATTTTCTGACATTTTTAATCTAATATTTTTAGTTTAAGTGCTGATTTAAAATCATTATTCAGCAATGGTCATGAAATGGTACCTCTAATAGCATGTTGGTACCCCGATAAGGAATTTATACATTGTTTTTCTTATACCAGAAAATGAACTGAAACTTAAATAATGTACAAAGAAATTTAGGATCATTGCTTTCCATTGCATAGTTTAAGTGTTCAGTCTTAAATTATATATCAGCTTTTAGCATCATTAATGAAGTATAGGCTGAAATACATATGGGGAGTGGGCTTATTAAGCTTGTCCCTTTTGATATTTGTTGCTAACACTTGTAATATTTACTTCTGTTGTTATTTTAGGGAAAATATGATTCAGACAGCCTATATAAATTTTATGAGCTTAAGTTGGGTCCTGATAATACTGCCTTAAAAATGTGTTGTTTGGTTTTGGGTTTGATCGCTAAGCAATGATTTTGTATATTAGTAAGGAGAACTCAAAGAGACTTTGTGGTTTAGACGCTATTTTTAACATAGCTTTATCATCCTGGTGATTATTTAATTTGAAGATGTGATACTAGTCCAATTTCTTCTGATTTGTTTATCTTTACTTAACTTTTGTGCTTAGTTTTATTGCAAAAAGCCGTAGGAATAGATGCATATTCTCTGTCTTTTCCCGTTGTCATTATTCAGCAGCAGAACTGCAGGCAGTTCTGCATTGTACAGCCTGGAAAAAAAAAAAAAGCATGGTGTATTTCTGAAGACAAGTTTCTGCAAATTATGTATTGCAGACTGTGGTTTAAGAGTAGAGAGAGAGCAGACCAGTGATCAATCTCAAGACTGCATAATAGAAGTTTGCTTTCCAAACTGTCATCTTTTAGAGAACAGCCTATGGGAAATGGGCATCACTGCTCACAAAAGCTCTTTGTAGTAACAGCTTGAACCTAGAGGAAGAACCTTTTATATGTGGTAGTGCTGATCCAGTCTTCATCAGAATTATTCCTTGTCAGTCATCCCCAGGCTCTTGTGGACATTCCAGACTGCCCCACAGCTGGGTTCCATCTTCAAGCTGATATGATACTGACTGGGCTTCCTGAAGAAGCTTGGTGTTGAGTGCCTTCCTGTCTCCTGGAACACCACACAGAATAACCTCTTTACTGCTGCTTTCTGGCTGGTGTTTAGTATTGTTGGTTATACAAATGAAGGTGACAGAAAACTTTGGGTTACTGTGTTTGCCCTCAGTTCTTGACATTAAAAGCAACCAGGGAGGAAGAGGAGGCGGCCAGTTTCTGTTTCGATCGCTGAGTTAAACAGCATTCTGGCATTTTTCCTAGGCACTTATTTCTAAAAGTTACTCTTAACCTATATAGGCAAAGACTAGAACAATTTCCTTCTCCTTTGTAGCAAACTGTTCTTATGCTTCACCTCAGTTTCTCTCTGAGCTTGGCAGAGCTGACTGCTCATAAATACCTTAGAGGGAATTTGAACTGTTGCAGTGCATCTGTTTTTCATGGTGTTATACTGCAAGGCTTTGAGATTGGTTAAGCATCAGAGGACAGGTCAGAGGGGCGGTTGTGTTTGTTCAGAAAGTGTCGAGTTGTGTTAAGCACTGTGGTATATCCTGTTATGATATTATCAAAGAGAAAGTTTCTGTTGGGCCTAAAAAATCTTCTGGCTTGCATCTGGGAATGTCTCCTTTCTTTATAAAATACTTCTGCAAGTACATTAAAAAATTAGATTAAAATGCCGTGTTTCATTATACTGTTCCTAAATTATCTATTGGCTTACACTGTGAAGCTATTTACTTGTTCCTAATGACTGTGTGTGTCTAAGCAGCATCTTCTAAGTAATTTTTCAAGGAATTATTTCTAAATATATGTTTTATCTTAAATACATGGTTTTTATTTTAAATACATGTTTTGTCTTAACACATAAGTACATGTGAATAGGTACATAAATCTTCATTTAGGAACACAATTTCTTACCTTTACTTTGTTCAGCTGTTTGCCTGTATTAAATCATTAACATACACACAGAGTAATTAGGAGAGGAGGATGGATCTGGCAGGAACAGAAATTACACCTGCAGTGTAGCTCTTGCCGTTTTTTGGATACTGGCATTCAGAGTTTGGCTGGCTGCTGCCAAGTCTGCACCTGCATAATGCTTGATTGTAACTCTGCATATATTCCTCTTCATAAGAACAATTAAAGAGTATCTTCTGTTATTAAACAAACAACCAAACATGAGGATTACTTCAAAGTCATAAGTAGCAAACCCTCTTCTGTTCTAATGTTCTGTCATTTCTGCCTCATGAACAAAGGATGCTCAGGCTTCATTCCTCAGCAGAAATGTCATCTATATCTCTGTTTTCTACCTAGGGTTTAACTTGCTATTTAGAACCCCTACTCAAAATGCATATCTGGTATTTTGATTATGAATTGTCACATAAACAGAATGATTGATTAAAGTAATTTACATAGAAGCATTTGTGGGATTTCTGAGCAAGGGAAAATACACAGAAGCGCGTGGCACTTAATTACTTTGCTTAACAATATATGTCAAGTTAAACCTTTTTAAAAAAAGATGAATGCTGTGCTTAAGGAAAATGCAATTACATTTCTGTGCTTTGAAATGTTTTACACACTGTATACATTAGAGGGGCAAAGACATTAACACCTCTGTACATGCAAAGGTGCTGACAGATTTCAGATGCTACAAGGCAGGCTTTTGTAGCCCTGTCTGCCTATTGCTTGCAAAGGGAACACGTTTACTGTAATGTGCTGTTAATCTGAGCTCATTTTCTTGTGTGAAACCATATTTGCATACAGACACACTTCTTGGAACTCACTGAGAACATGAGGACAGTGGTCCTGATTTGGTAAATTGTTGCATATAAACAGGATTTGCATTCCAATTAGTGTTTTATACCACAGCCTGATTATGTGTTCCATTTTAATAATGTTGAATTAATGGCAATAGTAGATTTCAAAAAGCCACTCCTGATTTTATGTTTCAGTTGTAAATTTAATTAAAAATGTCTTTCCCCTATTTCTTTCTACTGTGCTGCAATTTAGTAACAGACCTGGAATTTCTTCTCCCGTTAAATAAAGTGTACACTTCCATAACAAATTATCCAAATTACATTCAATAATGTGTTTAATGAAAGACTTTCATACTGCTATATTCCTGTGGGAGGGTATTGGAGGAGCAACTGAATGTCATCCAATCCTTGCAGAATAGAAGCAACTAAGAGGAAATGTACAGTGAGAGAAGTGAGTGGGGTTATGTGCAGCATTCCCCAACCCAAGTCTGGGCAAAGCTCTATGTCTATACACTACTGCTCACTACTAGGCAAATAGTAGCTCAGTTCTTTCCAGAAATTGTGGCTATATCATTCTGATGCCCTGAATTGCCAATGAAAAGGAGGAAAATGAAATTTTGAGGATAATTACTTGACTACATTCACAATACAAAACAAGGTTAGTTTTAGTTAGGAATGGTTTTCCAATCTGCTTTGCCACCTGATTTTCACCATTCAGCACCACCAGCAGTGGCATGGCTTATACTGCATGGAGGATACTTCTCTGATTTATTCAGTACTTAGGGACCTTGGCATCTTTACTGTGACTTTTTCTGAACTTGTGGGACAAAAGCCTGTCTTCATCCTACTTTGCACATCCTACTCTCCACCGCTGCAAGAATGATGTAGCTTCTCCATGTTTCTGTGCTCAAATTTGTAAGTATTAAAACACTTAATTTGATAGGCAGCTCATTTCTTTTGCTTTTCAATCCATGAATTTGAAGAAAATAGGTGAAATAAGATGTTTATTCTTCCGTAAATGAAATAAAGTATTATAATTTAATTACAGTATGTGTTAACAGAGTATCTTTTCTGTTGCCTAGCAATGAGATTTCCAAGAGTTTAATTGTGGACTTAAGACTCCTTTATTAACTTCAGTTTTCAAAAGTTTATAACTTCATTAAAAGTCATTATTTGTAGGATAATCCAGAAAGTGCATGTTAGATGTCACAGGGTCGCTTACTAAGGAAGCTTGATGCAGGAAGCTCTGGTGCCTTCTGATTTCTGTAACCTTCCTCCCTTACTACGATATGGGGTAAATTTTGAAAGTAATTTCTTGAGCAGAACTTTGTGTATCCACACAAATCTGAATGTCTAGGAAAGGCTTTGATCTGCTGGCGTTTGCAGTCGCCTCCAGTGTTGCACAACTGTAATGCTTGGTGTGTTGGATGATCACATGGAACTTGATGAAGGAGACTAGTGCTTGAGGAGGTTGGAGGAGCAAAACATTTGGTAAGGCAGAAAAGAAAAGCTGGCATTGAAGCCCAGAAAGTCACTTTGTTTCACAGGAGGAGCTAGCTTAAAGTTAAGGCCTGCGAGTATATGCAAAACCAGACAAAACCTTTTTTTTTTTGGAGGAAAAAATATTTTTCATTCCAGTTACCTCTGATAAAGGTGGGATTTGGATTGTTTTGTTCTACTCCATAAGGCAATGCTGTACATAAAAAGACTTGAATTTGAGCTCCTGGAGAAAAGGGCTGAAAACAACTAAATATCCAAGGTTTTTTTTCCCAATAATAAATCCAAGAACCAAGTGTTTTTGGCAGACAAAGTAATTAGAAGCTGTGTTAGAATGATAGTACGGCTATGCCACTCATAGATGTGTTTCCAGACTGCATCTTACTGCAAGGCAGAAGGCAAAGAACCAGTTTATTCATTCTATTTTGTAGAAGCATTTAAGGAAGGAGAATATGATTACTGGAATTGTATTATATAGATGGACTTAACAAAAGACGCCAGAATCAGGCTTCATGAAGGTGTGGGAAGGTATTTTGAATTAATCCATTAATCCTTTTTAAAAACTTTAACTGCCTGTACCTGCCTAGCATTTTAAAATGGTTGTGATTATTATGGAAGTTCTGGATTTTGCGTATTTAGATGTATGCATGAAGATCTTACAGAAGATGTGTGTGTTTTGTTGCAAATCTTCAAGGAATGTGGTTTTATTCATCTTGTAAACTACTGCATCTGTATGATTTTGTCACCTTTATAATGGTTGATTTTTAATTAAGAAACATAGAAATTTGAAGTTCATGCCTTCATGTGAACCAAATAGTTTTTACTGGTCAAGGAGACATTCATCAGCATTGGCATTTATCTGGGGAATAATTAGGCAAGATTAATTAAGAAAGCCAAAGTAAAAACCAGACCTTTTTTCAGATAAAACAGCTTCTCTATCCCTGATTGTTTCAGTATGTCTCTTTTTGCACATATATGTAGTTTTTCTTTGGGGTTGTATAGTCTCAATATGATTATGAATGGTAATTGATTTTAGAAGTCTGCTATATGTATGTATTTTTTGACAAAATGTGGATATTATAGATTACATAGATCAGTATCAAATGTGAAAAAGTGCAGCATTTGTGGTTAATGTAAGTGGCATTTCCTGTTTAGCTAGACTGTCTTAGGTATGGTTAAGTGTTCCTGTAGCCTTCATATGGAAAATGAGAAAAGGGAGGTGTGCCTGAGAGTCCCTAATTTAGAGACCTAAAGTTAGAATTTTCAGCTAACCTTTCCCATCCCTGTTCTCTCAGAAGTGCTCTGAAATCTTCCTTCTTCCTTAGTCTGCCTTGAAAAATTTCATTTCTCACTGGAGTGCATAGTGGGTTAGTGATCTGAATTTCACGTGGGATGTGCTGGAAGATCATCATCCATGCAAGAACTGAATGAAAATGAATGAGTGTTGCCCTGGCAGGGTCTAGTATTCCATGACAATAACAAGGGGACTGGCAAAGTGTTGATTATTTTTTGCTGTTAAAATGACACTTGAGGAAATATGTAAAATACCGTGCTCTGGTTTGGCACTCTCCTATTTTAAAGCAGCACATACAGTTGTATCTTGTATATGTTGTGTGAATCAGAAACATACCTTATAATTCCATTATATCTGTTGGGAAATGTTTAGATAAAGTACAGGTAGGCTGTCCATTATGTAGAGTGGGCCTAGGACCATTTCTCTTCTCATTAAGAGAGCATTTATCTTGGTGCACCATGCTGTAAGGAGAGTTTTTGGCTCTCCTGGAAAAACTGTAAGTAAAAAATGTAAGTAATCACAGCATTCTCATAATGGAGTTTAATATCTTTAACGGTTGTTCTCATTTGATGTCTAGCAACCATTAAACTTTTTTAAATTTTGTGATGTTAATAATGTTGTCACTCTGTATAATTATACCTGGTGATTTTAATTTAACAAATCCGGGGTGTTCTGTTTCTTGATTTCTCTTTTCGCCCAACACCTCCTTCTCCTTGAAAGAATCCTGTACTGATAGCTCTAACTTCATAACAACAAAACAGAAAAAGAAAAAAGGCTAAATATGTATGTAGTAAATAAACTATGTAGTTTCAGTAAGTGATAAGAAGAAAGGAAAGTAGTCCTAAATTAATGGAAATAACTCCTAAGTGATATTTGTTGCACAAACCCCTCAGTTTTAGCCTGAGTTTTACCTGGCATTTGCTTCTAACCCATGATTAAGCAGCTCCAAAGTAAATGTCTTAAATTATTGCTAATTTTTGGAGGGGGTGGGAAATAATTAAATAATAATTATGCCAATTAAGTTAATGATAAAGTTGCACTAATAGTTTTGAGTGATCAGCAAAGATTGTGTCTCAAGAAAATAATGTCTTGATCCTGTGTTGAAAGTGTGATTAAGAGGGCATCTCAGGATTATTCTTTTAGATGTCCTTGGTTCACTTCTTTACATTACAAGACACAAGGACTGCACTAAAACACAAAGTGCCCTAAATAAAAACTCTTAAATCTCTACATATGTTCATATTGTTTTCTTCTAGGTTGACTGGGGTCAGCTGGACTATTTAGTGATTGACATGCCACCTGGGACTGGAGATGTACAGCTGTCAGTATCACAGAATATTCCAATTGCAGGTATGTGTATTGCTTGACTGTTTCAGAGATTTTTGGTTAATTAAGTTTGATAGCTTTAGAAAAATCTCACTTTAAAACACCAGTCCAAAATTACTTTTTTTTTCTTTCCAGTATGCCAAGAAATTGTTTTGTCAGTTGTGTGGTCTTGGAAACATTACCAGTGTTTTTTTAACGTGTTAGCATTACAGTTGTGTTACCTTCTTTTAAGCTAAGTTTTGAAAAGCTGGAAAAGTCAACAGTAATTCTTTGAAGGAAAGACCGTCTTGCCAAAAACGTCTTAAGTTTTGTAGTAGGAAATTTTGTTCTCTGCACCTACTACATAGCAAAGAGAATGAAATAAAAAAGTGATTCCTAGCCATTTCCTTTTTCTTAGATACAGTGCCTAGTAGGTTGCATGTGTCAGTAGCAAAGCAGGAAGGCCTTTAACTCCCAGGGTTTTAAGCAACGACTGTGGCACAGAAGTTTTTGGTAAGATAGAATTTAATTGAGTGATGTACATAAGGGCAGTAAAATTATTCAGTTAAAGAGTTGTGGCCTTATTAGGGGCTTTTAAAGGTACAGTGGGTATTGATAATTTCTGTGTAATACAGTGCACCTGAATGTCCTGATGTAACACAGAAATCCCTTGATTTTCAAGGGGTTGTTGCGCCCTTTCCCCACAGAACTCTGCACTGCATTCAGGAGTGTGAGTGGTTGTGGTCCACTGGGTCCTCTGGGACAGAGAGCTGATGGAAATTACTTTTATCCTGTATGTCTTCTAAATTTTGTTGTCTGATTTTTATTTGAGTTCTGAAATGGCTTCACTTTGTTCCTGAACAGTTGCTCTGTTCAGCTTATTTTTTCATCTCTCATAGCTTCATAAAATTAGGAGTGATAGCATCACTTTACATTTGTATTTCCCATTAGTTGGTTTTGTTGACCGTGCTGAAGTTGACTCATGCAGTTTAAAAAAAATTATGCATTCTACTTTGATGAAGTCAAACACAGCAGACAAGTAGTGATAAGATGCATAATTCCCCGTGTTCATACGGGGTTGATGAATTTCTGGTTTAGGAAGAGTTTTCTCTCTTGTTTATTGTGGGTATTTTGCCACCCTCACTCTAAGGATGTATTTTTGTCTGTTACAGCTTGAACTCCGCCCTTCTCCGCCCTATTACTTGCTTTCTGTCTCTTCTCTCAAAGAATCCATCTCATTTTTTAGCATGCTTTTACTTTCTTCAACTGGGCTCCTTTCAGGGGTGTGGAAGAGAATGTTACAGGTCTTGATGATCATATCTTTGGAGCAGTGTACAGAATTCTGTTCGTTTGGGGACTCCACCTTCATTTGCAGTTCGTATTTTCTAAGCACTCTGTTGTCTTTTCTTTGGTAAAGAGAGTATTTGGTGTTGTGCAATTCTGTTCCCTCTCCCGTTTTCTTGTTCTTTCTTTATCCTTTGAAGATGCCTTGAACAGTCATGGTATTAGTGGAATAATTTCTCTGTTTTTCCTCAGAGACAACATATGTGTCTTAGTTTAGTAAATTTAAAGTGCATTATCTAATTTGCATGAAAGTTGTTCTTTGATTTGCATTCATGCATATGTGAGATACAGTATTTGCATTATGATTCCTTCATTAATAATCTGTGGCTTCTTTGGGATAGACACTGTAGAATATTTTTATTTTGCCTCTAAATAAATTTACAAAACCCACACACATATTATTGCCAGCCACTTACAGAATTTTCTGTAAGTGGGGGAAAGAGCACTGGTACAGATATTTTATGGTGGGTTTGCCCGGATGGGGCATGAAAAACCATAGCTTTGCAACATGTGAGCATAAGAGAGACACTGCTAGGATATGTGAAATGGTACTGGGTTTTAATTTCACAAGACTGGTTTATTTTCCTGCATCACAGGTCGCATAGCTTTCTTGAGTCAAAAGAAGACGAGAGGAATACCTAACTGGTGTAAAAGCAGCACAAAAAGATATCTTGTAGTTCCAGTAGTCATTAAAGAGACTGTCAGCCTTACACAACCTTGGCTGGAACAGCAGTTTTGTGTGGGTACTTTTCCTTCTTTAAAAGAGTGTGGAAACTACTGTGACTTTTGGTCTTATTGGTCTTAGTCACCTTACAAGAAAACACATTTTATTTAGTGTATTATTCTTAAATCATCTGCAACTTTGCTCATGTTGCAGTCATTCTTCAACAAACTCGTAGGTGAGAAATGATAGCTTGAAAATGGGGAACCTGTTTCTGCATAAACACCACTTCTTCAGATGCAGGTTTGCTTTCCAAATAGAAATCCAGGGTCAGTCTGGAGAAAATGGCTTTGTTCATGTCCATTGTTATTTAATTTGTGTTGACTTCTACTTCCTTACTTCTGCTTTATTCTTCTGTTCCATCTTTTGCATGACCAAAACTTCCAGAAATGGGTTTTTTAACAGGTATTGAGCATGCATGCTTGGAAAAGTTGGAAACATCCTTACATGTTTTCCAGCTCTTTAAACTTTTTAAAAACAGAGGGTTTCAGATGATGTTATGATGTTTCCTATCAAGAGATAGGGTGAACTAATGATATTATGAAAGATAAGTCTTGTGATTCCTTTGCATTACCTAGTTGCTAAATTGAGAAATCTAACTCTGTGGATTTGTTTGATCATTTAGCTAAAGGAGCCATGAATGTAATAAATATTATTGGAGATGGATAATTAGTCTCCCTAAAGACTGGGAGAGTACTTTATTATTCTCTCCCTTTGGAGTGTGAGGGCTGTGTGGGCTGTGTCTCTGTTCAAGAGGCAATCTCAGAGCCCTGCACGAGCGTTTCTGCCTCGTGGAGAAGCTGCATTGTGGGGGCTGGCCATCAAATTAGGCTGTCTGCTGCCCTCTCCTCATTAGTATTTAAGGGAAGTTGGTGTTAGTGAGGCGTGACAGCTCGACAGCTCTAGAGACTGATGCTGTCTCTGCTGGCAGAACCAGCTCCAGCTTAATACTGGAGTTGCTAAAGTTTGTCTTATCACCCTTTTCTTTGGGTATTGAGGTGCCATAGCAGTGAAAACCATTAGAAGTACACATTCACCCAGTGGGAAGCTGCCTGAGACTAACAAATNGTGACAGCTTGACAGCTCTAGAGACTGGTGCTGTCTCAGCTGGCAGAACCAGCTCCAGCTTAATACTGGAATTGCTCCGTTTGCTAAAGTTTGTCTTATCGCCCTTTTCTTTGGGTATTGAGGTGCCATAGCAGTGAAAACCATTAGAAGTACACATTCACCCAGTGGGAAGCTGCCTGAGACTAACAAATAATTTCCCATCTTACTGAGCAATCTTTTAATAATTGCAGTAATGAGTATTCAACAGACTGTGTTTGTAAAGGAGATTGAAAGGTAAAAGTCTTCAGGTTTCATTTCAGTGCTTTTAATTTTCCCACCTTCTGAAAGTAACTTTTTTTTCCCCATACAAAGGACGTATTATAATCTTTGTAATCATAAGCTCTAAACCAGTTATTAATAGGAATCAAAAAGACAATTAGTCAAGATAGGCAAAGTGAAAGCAATGTGAATACTATTCTGTCTCTCAAAGCATTGTCATTGGAAATTAGTTTTGTCACCTCTCACATTTAAAATCAACATAACATACCATTTTTAATTGCCTTATCCTATAAATTGTGCAATTTTTCTGAATGTTTGCATCTTTGTATGTCTTAATTATATCCTGAAAGCCTTTTTCAGGTAGGGCTGAAGTATTTATTAAAGGAATTTTTGTTAGTTCAAATACAAATTTTCAAAGAATTGTAATTAATAGGATTTCTTTTGGCAGCAGTGTTTTGATAGATTATTTTAAATAAAACCAAAAAGCGTGTTTTTTACTCTCTTGGTTAAGCATTAATAATCTTATTTGTATTTAATGTACATTGAATAGAAAAAAGTAAAGGGATGCCAGCAACTTGAGGACATTTGGCATTTTTAAATTCTTTGTCATGTGACACACCAAACTGGCAAAGCAAATTATTTGTTGATATTTGTGGCAGTGTCACACAGACCGGAGTGTAGCCTTTTGTACAACTATTTTATAGCAGTGTGTGGGACTGAACCGAACCAGATCTTGGCTCAATATGCAGTAATGTACAAGAACAGGGAGTTCCAGGTGATGAGTAGACTGTCTCTTCAGAAATGAACATTAAAAAAGTAATTTCAAATCAACTTAAAAAAATACTGCTGATATTTTATAAAACTGTGCATGATTTAGCATGGAAAAGAATTGTGACTTGTATAAGGGTGACTTTTTAAGTTATCTGAAATTGAAAGCTGAGTAGGTATGATGCTGTTCTCTTGTCTTTTCTGAGGAGAAATGATCAAAAAAAGCCCAGTGCTACACTACAAATGGTGTGTAGCATACAGTTTAAGAAGTGTATCTGTATTCTGTCATTGCTCTTTGTATGAGTGTTTGTTTACCCTTTGCTGCACATCTTACTTTGCTGCACACCACAGATGCAAAGCACCTGATCTTTCCTTTTGGTTTAATGGTAATATACCATGTTTTTCTCTGTTTCTGAGCTTGCTTTCTTCTTCTGTGGTGAAGGTACATAATGAATTTCTGCAGTAAGTTTTTGAAGCTGTTTTATGGGAGCCATTTGGGTAATAGTAAGTTTTATTTGATCTAATTCTGAATGGCAAGTATTTTTAATATCAGATTTTGATGCAGATTTACTCTTCATTTTGTGCTGTATTTTGATGTTTTACATAGCTGTGGGAGGACAAGCCAAGTGGGGGTTTAGGATAAATTGAAAAACAGAAGAAAACCCTGAGTCGCACTAGGGGGGATTTTAAAACAGTTCTTTGTATTTATCCAAATATAGTTTGCATGTTGAAATAGTCTGCTTCTGTTGTCAAAATAAATGTAATTGACAAACGTGAATTAATATCGGGGTTATCTTAGTTTTGGACACTCCTGGTGCTTCATTATGAACTGTCAGAGTCAGTATACTCTGTAAACTTAATTTAGAGACCAAAATATACTATGAGTTTACTTTAATACCTCACTCTTTCCATATAAATTTAAATTTTGTTCTTGGCTCGTGAAGTTTAACACACACTGCCTATTGAAGCTGAGTTGATAGTGTATTCAGTGCAAATTCTTTAAATTTTATTGTTTCTGAAAAATAGTTTCCAGATATCCAGAAAAATTTGTGAAGAATAGAGGCTTTGCAGACTGGGCTGTCTGAGGTCAGGCAACAGTGGCTAAGTGTATGCTGAGTACTAGATTAACTGCAATTGCCTTGTTGGTTTTTAGACCAATTATTCTGAATAGGAAGAACAAACTAGTCTAGCGTTGCTAAAGGTGAGAGAAGTTCATATGATTAATGGTATGGCATTTTCTCCTCTAGCTATTTCTTCTGGAAGAGGTAAATGTTTGAATCTGCTCCTTATCTACTTCCCTACCTCCAGGGGAAAAAAGTAAACAACAGAATGGTTTGGGGAGCTGATTTTCAAGTAATTTCGCTATTGTCTTTTTTCTGCAGTAGAATTACTGTTTTACCCAGTTCTCCTCTTTGGATTAGGACCTCTCATTTAAAAAAAAAATCATATTAATTTGTCAGAAAGACTATTTGGACTTTGCTCTTGCCTAGTACAATTCTCATAATGATCCAGACCTGATTGCCAAATGCCCTGGAAAGCAGGAGGTGGAATGGAGGTGAGCAGAAAAATTCCAATTCAGATAGCCAAGAAATAGTGCAAAGTGGCAGTGTCTGTGAGGAATTAGCTTTTTGTTTTAGGCCTGTACTTTGCAGACAGTGCTTGTTCACAGATGTTATTGTGAATGTTTTCAGTGTTTTCACTTCACTAAATAAATACTTAATTGTAAATTGTGTTAGTGTGGCATAGTGTTCAGTTTGCCACTAAAACCAAATATTTTACTACAGTGAGAGTTGTCATTCCATGTCTTTCCCCACTGGATCTAGTATGAAATGAATGTTATAATACTTACTGATCAGTATAGATGAGGGCAGTTTGGCTTTAGGGTGACGGCTTTATCCAGCATGTGATACTCCTCAGTTGTTTCACTGACAGTGCCACTGAGCAGGAGGAAGAATATTACTGTAAGATTTCTGTTCTCTTTTCATGTGGGCAAGTTGGTAGTGTCCTAATCTCTTATTACCTGCTAGTTCTTGGGCAGAAGAGGATGTGTGGCTGTTGGAAACGTCTCCTGTCTGAGCAGTTGTTCAATGACTCCTCCAAGAAGAAGGTAGCAAGCGGGCTGGAGGTGTGATGCAGCCAGGATCCAGCTTTCGGGACAGTTCTGAGCTATATTATGAGATTAAAGTGAGGGTCCTGTAATGCAAAATCACACTCGTGGTTCTTTTAAGTTGTTGTTTGTAATGAAATGCTGCACACAAAAGCTAAAGAAACTTCTTTATAAGGTTTCTCCAAGAAGATGAAACATTTTCTAATGTTAGTTTATCTCTAATCATTGTCAATTGAAATTATAGCAAAGAGAGAAGTCTTTGTTCTTGCAAGACCTTTTTCTGCATCTTCAAGTGCAAAGATGTATCTGTAATTGCAGGCAAATTTTATCTGTGAAGGGACAAATTTAACAGAAGGTCAGAGGGGTTGTGAAGAGATCCACGGTAGAGAGGAGTCAGGTTAACCAGGCTGTTTATGACTGGAAGACATCATCTGAAAGTTTGAATTTAATGCAGTGGAAAAGGTAGCAAAAACTACAAGTGCATGAGTGGTATGGTCAGATCAGGCCATCTGCAGCTGTACTGAGGCCTGAATGTGGTTCCTTGCCAAGAGCTTTCAGTGGCTGTCAGTCAGCAGATATGATTATTCTGTGTCATTATCCTCCAGAACTCTGGGGACTATTTGTCAGTCTTCCTGGGCAGTTATACTTCACAGCTTTTGAGGTGGCACTGTTTGCTAAGGAGCTGTTATAAGGCATGGTCTAATACTTACATGTGGTGGGATCCTTAATCACCTGTCTTGGATGAGAGACACGTAGCCTGATTCTGAAATCTGTCTATGAAGACACTGGAGGGGAAAAAGAATATATTAGGGGCATCCTTTTCATCCTAAGTTAGACCTTCTACACTGCTGCTGATCAGCTGCTATTTAGAGCTCTGTGTTTTTCGCTTGGGTACAAATTGACTATAGCTGAGGTTGGTAAGATTTCATCTTACGCTTTGTAACTCCAAGCATCTAATGCAAGCCTTGATGATGCAGTGAATATAGGTGATATTTTCTATACACAGAGATTATAGACTGTTTCAGTGCTTGTAATTTCCTGGGCACCAGTCCGCCAGTAGTGGAGGGTGAAGGGTACCAATGTGCTGTGTAGGCTCATCTTTCTTTTACTGAGGATAAAGGCAAATATCAGTGTTACAGGGTATTGTTAATTCTGTCTCTATATATAATGTGTCCTAAGGATTAAAAATACAGTTAACATAGTTTTTATTAATACAATTTTGCCTGGAGTGCTGAGTCCAGTTGTGGATTCCTCATACAAAAGAGTCATGGAGATCCTGCAGCAAACCTGCAAAGGGCAGAGAAGAATAGGGGATGGCAGTGTGACACTTATGAGGGACCAGGGGCTGTTCAGCCTGGAGAAGAGAAAACTGAGCGAAGAGAGATCTTATCGATTTATATAGGTATCTGAAGGGAGGGTGTCAAGAAGGATTTGGGCTCTTCTTGCTGGTTCTTAGCAGTAGGAAGAGAGGCAGTGGGCAGAAACATGTACAGGAAATTCCACCTGAACATTAGTAGAAACTTCTTTAATGTGCAGGTGGTTAAACACTGGAACAGGCTGTCCAGAGAGGTTGTGGAGTCTCCATCACGGAAGATACTCAAAAGTTCTCTGGACAGAATCCCTAGTAACATACTGTAAGGGACCCTGCTTGAGCAGGGAGATTGGACTGAGTCACCTGCAGTGGTGCCTTCCAACCCGACCCACTCACAGATTAGATTCTCTGTGATTCAGTGAACGTGCACCAGCTGTTTGTCAAAGGAAATACCTTGAAATTGGAAAAAAACCCCAAAAAGGAGTGCATGAGTAAGTAGGTAAGTCAGTTAAACATAAATGTGGCTACTTAGATATCCTTAGTATGCTCAAGGCACAGAAACGATTTTTCTGCACACAATGGCAAACACAGAATTTTTAGTATGTTTCAGTGTGCGATGTGATAGCATTATAGTTTCTGCCTGCAATTTGTCAGCCTCGGTTTGTCTCTTTCAGACACTTGTGTAAACAAGAGACATACTGTGTTCATGAATGCCATCATATTTTGTTACTTTATTGATCAAAACAACTCTTAATGGTTTGATGTTCCTATTAACTGTGTAGAGTCTAGATAGCAAGGAAAGTGTAGGCTGTGTTCTTTCTTGTTTATCATTTGAATCATTTTCTGAATTAACTACATGCAAACCTATTCAGGGAGGGGAGCACCGTGAACAGTCTCATTTGCCATATTTGGTTGCTAGTAAAGGCAATAATGTTGCAAATAATTTGAATTCTTGAACTTCAGGTTGGGTTTGTTGGCCTAGCAGATGTACCAAAGAAGGAGAGAAGATACTCATGTTATAGGGTGTTGGTGTAAGTCAATACAAGCTGGCTTAAATAATAGCTGAATAAATTTTGCCTGTTACTAGCTCAGAGTAAAAAGGAAAAGAGGAGAGAAGCAGCTATTACACTCTCAACAGCATCTTCTTGGGCATGTTGGCTTTCATTCTATGGAAGAAGCCATGGAAATTGTCCACGAGCATAATTTTAACCCATGTATTTCAAGAGCCAGGGTTTTTTGTACAGAGAGTTGATGCTTGTGGCAGCCCAAACTCTCTAACGTGCCGTTGAGTCTTTTTGGCATTTTTGGCTTTTTCCCCTTTGGATGAGAATTTGTTAGTGAAAAATCTCTCTGTTAAGCTGCTTGTGGTTCTAGTGGGTGTTTTTGTTGTGCATAGTCTGTCCTTCATGCCATGCCAATTATTAGATTCTTAAACCAATTAATAATGAACCAGAAAATGTAGACTTCAGTCTTGCTGACTGCGTATTAGGTTCTATGTGAAGATCCAGGGAATGCTGAGCCAGCATTGTCAAAGAGTGAACAAAAGTGCATATACACACAAGACACATATTTCCGATTTTGCTTAGAAAGAAAGCAGTAATAGGCATTTTTTCAAGTATTGGAAGATTTTTGTTTTACAAATATGCAAAAATCTCAAGGACACCGAGTCTAAATTATTTACTTGTGGCCTCTGCTTTAGGGAAAGGCGCATTTGTTTTGTGGAATTGACCCTACATTTCAGTGCAGCTTGTAAAGTAACCCTGTGTTTGGTGAAAATGAGGAGCTAAGGTGATTTCAGTGTAACTGAAAGGCTTACCCATTATTCTTTGTGATACCATTGGAGACAGGTTGGTTTTGGAATACCAGCAAATTGTTTGGATGCCAGAGTTTCAGCAAATAGGGAAATTGCATTTTCTTGGTACATTACATGTGCCGTTCAGTTTTTGTACTTGTGTATAATACTGTGTAAGGCAGAGATTGGCAGCTTTTCAGGAGTGAGGTGCCAGCTTGTATTTTTCTTTCACGAATTAGAGGTTAAGAATGCTGGCTGAAAACATTCAAACACGCTGTCAGGCGGTGTTTGGAAACTGCTGGCTGTCAGCAGGCAAGATCCCACCTGGCAGTAGGAGGATGGTGTAAGGGGCAGGGCTCCCTGTCCCAGTGCTGCCAGAGCCAGGAGTGCTCTCACAGTGCCAGGGCTTCTGGTGCTCTGGTCCCTGCTACTGATGCCAGGGTTGTGTGCCTCTGGAAATCTACCCAGCTCTTCCTTTGCCATGTGCACTGAGGATTGGGAACTGCAGGCCCAGTCGGAAACTGTCCCAAGCATCCAGAATTCTCTGTTGTAGTTGCTGTTAGTGTGGAGTTTGACATAAATTTCTTGTGCCTGGTTGGCATATTGTGACTCTACAGAAATCTTTTTTAATAGAGACTTTTGGTATTAGATGGTCCATATGAAACTAAAGCTAATCAATTGACCAGTAATGCTTCCTTGTACATTACATTTTTATAAAATAAGGACAGGCGTGAACAGTATTTTGTTGAATTTTTGAGGAAATAACATTTGAAACCCATGAGCATTTGGAAAAAGATACTCTTTGTGAAGTGATGTGGAATCTTCTGATGTCTCTATTGGTTTTTCATGCTGTATTAATCAAGAAATAATAACAATATGGGATAGTAACCTGTAGGCTTACTTTACTTTAGAATCTAACTTTGGGAAGGAGCTCTTGCTGTTTTGTAAGCTTAATAACTCTCAGGAGTACTAATTATCAGGTAACCTGGAGCCATGTCTGAACAGTGAGCAGCACTTCACTCAAACCTAGTGCAAACCTGCATCAGTTGGCCTCTTCCTTTGTGGTATCATTCATACAAATGCACTGGTATCTAGTGTGACATGGTTCAAGAATGTGTAGCAGGTCTGGAAAACAACAGTCTGATTACAAGCAGCTGCCTCCTGATTTTAGAGCAAGGCTTATTGTTAAAAGCTTTCAAATATAATTGTGGCATGGGACTGTTACAGTGTAGATATTCCCAGAGTACCACCTCTGCAATCTGTCAGCATCTGGATGGTTGTATGATACTGGATAATTTTTCTCATTTAGGAAGTATAAATGGTTTCTACTAAGAAAAGTTATGGTGAAAGTATCTAAAATATTTTTATCACTTCATATTGTATCTCAGTTACTTTGGTCATTGTATAATAAAAAATCTGGCATAATTTTCTTCCTTAAAAGCATATAAATGTGTGACTACTTTGAATTTAGTAGCATGTACTAAATATGTAAAATATTTAGCAGAGTAATTAATAATACGCATTTTAATGGGATTTCATGTTTTCTTTTCCCAGGAGCTGTGATTGTCTCCACTCCACAAGACGTGGCTTTACTGGATGCACACAAAGGAGCTGAGATGTTTAGAAAAGTCCACGTACCTGTAAGTCTCTAAAAAAATAGTAGTTTTTTCTTTTTCTGAAATGTAAAAAAATTTCCATATGCAGCAATAGGAGAGCGTTCAGAAATCACTTGAATTCAACAAATTCTTGTTAAAAGGTTTAGAATCCATCTTATATCTGTATCAGGAACTTGGTGAAACAGAGAATTTTTCTCAGGTTGAGGCCATAATAATAAATGACTTGTTTTAAATCTCTTTTTTTTTGTTAATCATGTGGAATTGATCAGACTACTGAACAGAATATCTTATGAAGTTGTTCTGTGTGTTCTCATTACGCGTCCTCTTCAGTACTGTCTGTATTGGGGCTTAAAACTTCATGAAATGTAGAAAAATAATTTCTTGGTATTTTTTAAGAAGCAAACTCAATTTATTTTGGAAATATGCATATATCTAGTTACTTTGCCATTTCAGGGGCTCTATAACTATCATGACAAGTAGAAGCTGTCTAATCACTGTTTTTCATGAGGTTTATAGCTTATATCTTAGCTTACTTGTTTGAGAAATGAGAAATTTAAGAGTATCCACAATTAGGAGAAAATATTGAACAGGCTAGCATCCTTGATTTGATATTTTCTCTGGGTGCTACAAGTTGCTAAGTAACTGAATGTAATGCTCTAGAATATGTTTTTTATGTAGAGATTAATTTTTACTTTGAAATGGGTAGTTGATGAAAGAGTATGATTTGAAATGCCTCCTGATCATAAACTGTGAGGAAAATAAGATGTTTTCTGCTGTGAAGGTCACTTTTTCTTAAGCAAGGAAGTTTCTTTCATAGCTGGTGTTTTCCTAATTAAAAAAAAACTGCAATAGCAAGTTGAAGCGAATGCTTTCCTTTCTTTTAATTTACAGGATGACTTAACAAAAGACATACTTCAATGAATTCCTTATTACTAACTATTCTTTAAGCATATTTGCATCAAAATGGAAGTATTGTAACATTTATAATTTGCTGTCAGAAGGAGAACAAGCAGAATAACATACAGAACATTTTGTTTTGATTTCATGTTTGGATATGCTCAAATGATGTAAAATTATTTTCTTCTGTTTAAATTGTATTCAAATTAGAACTTCAGTGAATTTTTATTTTTTTTTATGAGAAATTAACAAGGTTTTTTTCTAAAACTGTTTTGTTCAATGTCCTTGGAAGAGAATGGCCTTCAAGAAAAGCATGCATTCTAGGATGAGCTTGGCTAACTGGACTAGTGGAAGATAAGATATTAAGTCTGATCTGTTTTGGTTCGTTGGAATTACCAGATTTTGTCAAATCAAGTGAAAAGTCACAGTGAAGCTGTTGAGTTTGAATACACTCGAGCCAGTTATCAGGCCTTTTTCATTGTGCTACTTTGTTTTACTCTACCCTGCTTCATTTTATTCTGCCCTGTATGTCTGTGTGTACAAATGTGTCATTTACTTAAGTTTTAAAGCAGCTTTTGCCTATGTACTACATTTCTAAATGTCAACTAAATATGAGGATCTAAAGAAAGTGAAGTGAAAGTGAAGTGACATAATTTTCAGACATGAGGTTTATGTCAGAGAGGTGGAATCTGCAGATCTGTGCTAAAATTACATATCCTGATTACATAATTAACTGATCTTTAAATTTCTAACCTTTAATCTTTCAGAAAGTGCTTGCAAAGAGCTGACTTTTCAAAGAAGCAGAGAAGTCTGTAGGTTGTTGAACTGAGTATGCTTTCTTGTTTTTAATGAACTGTGGGCTCTCCCATGTGCTAACAGGCCTCTGTATTCCACCTTCCCCTCACCCCCACTGTTGTTATCACAGACTCACATGACACATGTAATATTAGCATAGTAAAGTCACAGTTGTTCATGTTGTTTGTCCTTTATTGAAATTGAGATAGAATGCCTGAAGGAACCAGTGAAAATCTAGCAAGGAGAGTCAGCATTAAAACCAGGATTACAGGGCAAAATTAGTATTTTCAGTCTTAGGACATAGTCATTTAAACAGGAGTGGCATCTCTTGTGCAGTGGGGCACATCTCCACTTAGAGCCAAGAAGGAATTTGCAGTGTTGCTGACTCCTATCACAAGTTTCAAGATTCTTGTCTGTTATGTGAGTTTGGCCAGTGTTTTCTTGCATTCCCAAGGGTGACTCAAAGTGAATAATTTTGAGTATTTAGGAAAAAAACAGCCTATTTCCACCTGCTGAGGCCGAGTTCAGTTCATTATAGTTTATCTTAACCAATCATATCCCTGAAAGAAAACACAGGGCTTTAGTGAAATCTGCAACTTGCCTGGAAGTTTCCTTGAATTGGAAGGTTATGCTGTGGATTTTGCAGGTTTCAAAAAACTGCTCAGATAAATTCAGCTATATATTTCCTTCTGAGTTGCACTGAAATAGCTTATTGGCTGTGTTCTTACTGGTACTTCTGAAGCCTCCAGAGTAAACAGCCATGATTATGGCTTCATGTTGGGAGCAGATATTAGAGGCAGAAATTGCTCATTATAAGATGAAAGGTAGGAAGACAGAAATATTGTGCATGTTTACTTGAAGCACTTCAGTGTGAAGTGACTGACTGACTGACGCAGGAAGTTGATGGCAGAGGAACTGTAACCCTGGTCACTTCAGTCCCCATCAGACTGAAGTCAGACCTTAGCACTGTCTGTCCTTAAGTGAAGTGGGTTTCTCAGGAATTGTCTCCTAATGTAAATACAGAGAGCTTTCATTTCATCACTGTCTTTTCTTAAACTTAAAAGGTTCTATATTTGGATTTAAGCATGATTTGTTGTGTAACCAAAAGTTTAGCTGAGCACAAGAAATATGTGAACATTCAGAAACTGTGTATAGATAGCTCATAATGAAAGGGTTCTTAATTTCCTGTTATTTCTTGCCAGATGCCTCTTTGCCATTTAAAATAACAATTAGACTAAATGGAATGCAGCTCCATGCTGCTACCATGCTCCTGTATTGTGGTGCATACAAGTTTTCATGTCATTCCTGAGCCGAGTTTGCCAAGCTTACCAAGGACTAGAATAGAATTCACACACACTTATGGAATAGTTTGTATAGACAGTAGCAGCTGCTTTAAAGCTATTACAAGTCTATAATTTGAGCAGGGAAATTAGGGTTATTACTGACTTCATTAGCAAGACCTATTACTTGGTAGATTTAAAAGCTCTGAAGGTCATGAGGAGCTCCCTTGTGTAAATATTTGTGCAGAAATATGCATGATAAAAATACACTTCAGCAGTAGTGTGTTTGCAAATATTCTATATTATACATAATATTTCTAAGTGGCATCTTCATATTTCAGAAGAATAAATTATGTATTATTAAATATGCACTGTTTATTCGCTGACAAACAGGACCAACACTGAAAAATTAAAATTACTGTGTAATGGTGAAATGTCATTTGCTTTTAATAAGGTTTGTTTAAATGAAAACAAAAAGGACAATGTATAATGCCTCTAAAACTGGTCTAGCATTGGTGATACAGCTGTGTCTCAGCAATTGCTTTTGTATTCGCTGAAGGACTTCTTACTTACTAGGTTATTAAAATATGAACAAAACAGCTGTAATAATTCTCAACTATTCACAAAATAATAGTAGACTACATAAATTTTACTTTGATAAATTTGCTGAATCATAAGTGTTGTATGAGTACTTTGAAGATAACAGAAAATTCAAACCCCAAGATACCTGAAAATTAATTGATTAAATGTGTTTGTTGTTCCCATTGAACCCTGCTCTTTCCTCCTAGATATGTTTCATTAGCATAGTGGATGTGTTTCTTCTCTAATAACTAGAGACCACCTTGTTCAAGCACAAAACTAGAAGGTTCAGGAGAATGTAGAAGTACAAAATGCTACAAAGTAAATACAATATAAATGTTGTGTTGTAAAACTCAGCTATAGTGTATGTGACATATCTGGGTAATTCATAAATCTGAAAGTGAAATATTGCAACATTGAATCTCTTAAAGCCGGTGTTCTGTTCATTAGCAGGTGGATAGAAGCTTACACCCTGTAGCATTGAGCACTGTTTTCAGCACTTCTGGAAATTTTGCTCTGATTCAATGAAGAGTTTTGTTTACTATGTGAATAAAATGAGATCATTAGCATATTTCACATTGTGAAATAAGAGTTTTTGTGTGAATGACTTGGCAAATTTTTATTTGATGTATTTTATAAGGATGACATTGAAAACCTGGCCTCAACAGAAAGGGGTACCCAGGATGTGTGTATTAGATTTTTATGCTGTGGGTTTTGCCACTTATTTTCACATAATTATTTCTATTGTTTGATCTTTAGAATATGTTTCTGCTCTCTAGAAGAATAACAAATCTGCTTCTTTTTGAAAATATCTCCCTACAGGATAACTTAAAAAAAAATACCTTAAAAGCATGTCTGATTGTGTAATTTCTTGTAATGGTATGTTTTTATTTTGTCTTTCCTGGAACTGCGAAGCACAAAAGCTGTAAAACACAGCATGAAAAATCTTCCGGTATTCAGAGTTTGAAATGAAGTACTGGCAGGGAGAGTTCTTGGCAAGTTAGGTTTGTGCAAGTACTTTTTTTACAAATAAGGCTGTTAGTCTTTGAGACGTATAAATGTGAAAAAATTGAAATAATGCACAGATGACGATGCTACTGAGAGGACTAATGAGAGCTGATAATGATATTAATGAGTCTGATTTCTATTTTAAATAACCACTCTGTGTTGGTTCTTAGTAGATTATCTATTCTATATTATCAAGGATGTAGAATGGAAATACCAGTGCTTGGTCTGAACATCCTTTTCTTTCCTTTACTCTGACAGGTTTTAGGACTGGTTCAGAATATGAGTGTTTTCCAGTGTCCCAAATGTAAGCATGAGACACATATTTTTGGAGCTGATGGCGTAAGAGATCTGGCAAAAACCCTTGGATTGGATATTTTGGGTAAGAATATGGAAATGGTTTTATTTTTGAAGAAAAGCTTAATGGTGTGCATGAAACATTAACTGAACTATGAAACTGCATAATCCTGGATTAGTTTGTATTCAGACCGTTTTCAGATATAATGGAACTAATAAGTAGCATGCTCTGTTCCTTGTCAGATTTGTAATGGTGATGTTGACTGCATATGAAAATCCTTGAATTGCATCTTAACTATTTGTATTTACAAGCAAGCATTAATCGTTTTGATATCAACGTGCTGTATTACCTGAAATTCATCATGTAGTTGACTATACAGCAATTTTTACAAATAACCAAGAATTCTGTTTAGTCTTAGGACAGACCTAAACTCTGTCCAGTAATACCAATGAATGTTCCCTCATTTATTTCATTTATATGAAATGAGTCGTTACATATGGACTCAGTGGAGGCCTTATAGCAGCCTTCTGGTTCCTAAATGGATCTTAAAAGAAAGCTGGAGGCTTTTTACAAAGGCAGGCAATGATAGGGCAATGGAGAATTACTTTAAACTGAAGTAGGGTATATTTAGATTAGATACTAGGAAGAAATTCTTCACTGTGAGGGACTGGCACAGGTTGTCCAGGGTTATGGATGCTCCATTCCTGAAAATGTTCAAGGGCAGGTTGGATGGGGCTCTGAGCCACCTGCTCTACTTGAAGGTGTCCTTGTCCATGGAAGGGGGGTTGGAACTAAATGATTTTTAGGGTCCCTTCCAACTTAAACCATTCTATGATTAGCTATGATTAAGCTATCTGTCATGCCTGTAGGCTAAAATATACATGGATCTTTAAAATATACATTACTGATTTAAAACAGCATGGTTCAGCCTGTGCTGTAAGTAAAGAATATAACACAGCATAATTAAGTTGGTAAATGGGGTAATTGCATGTGCTAATGATGTGTTTCCATGTATTACTCTAATTATCTCAATGATTTTCCATAGCTAATTCATTAAAAAGAACCAGGAAGCTCACTTAGAAAGATCAACACAGAAACATCAAGGTCTGACATAAACTGAAGATAGCAAGGCAACAGATAATTAAAGACATGCTTTTGGGCTGTCTTTTAGCTTTCTGAATATATAATGAGTTGTGATCAGAGCTCAAGGGGACTTCGACAGCCCTGGGTTACGTGGATCGATGCAAATGCTCTGCAGGCAGTTGAATCCAACGTGCATTTAGATACACAGGCACAAATGATGTACCATGGCATTGGTCCCATAGGTGGTTTTTGTTATTTCCTAGGAGTGCAGAACTGATTGTGATTGGATTTAATCAGGAGTGATGTGAGAGATGTACAGATTTAGCAGGGGATAGATGAGATGTACAAAATAAAGCAGAGTGAAGTTTAACTACAAATTGTCAATGCAAAACCAGACTAAGATTAAGAACAGTGCCCCAAGGGTTAAATTCAGAATTACAGTACTTGATCTGATTAGTATGCTCCTCCTTCCAGGGATGACCATTACATAATATTACCATATGGTATTGTAAGAATTCCTGCCTACAGATTTTACGTTAATCCATCCCAAGTGGAAGTTTTATCTCAGTATTACTTGAATTCTGCCCCAAAAGCTGGAGAACACATTTTTTGCATGTATATCTATAAAGTGCATATATTTCAAATTAGTAATCCTGAATTTATTTTGCCTATATGGCTGTTCTGTTTGTTCAGAAAAGCACCTAGTCCTTCTTGGAAATCCAACAAGACGTTTGTCACCCAGTGTCTGACAAATTCTGCAAGCTAACAGTGTACAGGATTGAAAAGTGTTGTCCTTCCACTTGCTCAGAGTTGCCTGTCAGTATTACTGAATACCTTATTTTTGTTTATGGCAGAAGACAATTAGCAGTTGCCAGGAGACTTACAGGTGTAGTCCATTATTTCATGTACTTCTGATTGTTTTGTATTTTTACTGTTCTTGAAAGGTTTGTGAGAGAGACTTTGTGCTGCTGATTTTTTTTTTCTCCCCGTCTCTGAAATTTTTTGTGATGTTTGAGGGCTGTAACCATGACCAGAAAGCTATGCCATTGGTATACATGATACTTGAGATAATACTTTGTGTGTTCCATCCTGACCTTTGCAATTCTTGACTTTTTTAACACTAATTCCTGACCATCAGCAATTCTTTGCTTTTTCTTCCTAAGGTAATTTAAATTACTCTCTTTCTTTGCAGTCAGCAGTAGTTGTTAATATCAGAAAAATGTACGATGACAAGTTCCCATCACATGTGAAGAACAGTGCAAAACTTTTATGTTCCTCAAATCCTTATCACCCAAACAGCTGTGCAGATTGTTTTGATGTCTTCTCCTTAAATTATAAATGTGTTGGTTTTTAAAATTTATAATGCATTTTTCTTTATCTGCTGACTGCAATTCTGTTCTTACAAGTCCTGTTTTGCTCATGTAGTACCAGTTCATGTTTTTAAGAAGAGACAGGCTGCTATTTTGTAATTATTGGAGATTGTTATTAAGCTGATAGTGAAGAAGTATTTTTTCCTTAACAAAAAACCCTTAGGAAAAAAAAAAGATCAGTCTCTATCTAAAATAAGAGTAGGAAGTGATTGTCAGGGAGATTTACAAAGTTACTGTTACTCAATTAAGAGCGTTTATCATTAGAAAACTTTCAGAAGACTCCCTGATTTTTTTTTTAATGAGTAATGAACAGACTATTATACCTAAATTTATTAATGACTGAAATAAATAAGAAAAAAATATTTGATTTTGAAGGAAATGGACTGTAACTATCCTAAATAATAATAAGGTTCTTCAAAGATTCAGCACACTGATCATGGAGCCACAGCTTTTGTGTTTACTATCTGTTTTTTTTGTTTGTATTCCTACTTGCTTTGGGTTTTTATTTCTTAAACTTAGTAAATTTTCATAAAGTTTTTTTAACTGTTTCTGTTTCTGAATACATTGAATCTCAGTAATTTACATGGCCTTGGTTTGAGATAAATCAGTTTGCTAAATGTATCAATTAAACTTATATGGTTTCTGATACATCAGGGTTGAACTAGGATAGGCTGTTCAGTCTTCATCTGTCCATGATGTAAAATGTAAGTTGGTCTTCAGTTCACTTCAAAATTATTTATGTTGCAGAGAACTAAACGTAGGAATCTCCAAGTTTTTTGTAGTGGTGAAATCTGTGTTTCAGTAAGTGTGTCTCAAAATGGAATAGGGCTGCTAATTGATTCTCCTTTAGAATGTTCCTTTCCTCTCTGACAGTTCCCTGCTCATTATAAAAGCAGAATATAAAGAAGATTTCTGTTGGAAAGAAGAATGAACTGAATAGTTGTCCACCTTTGAATTGGATCCAAGGCCTAATAAGGACAATAACAAATGCTATTATTTGGAAATTAAGTATTCAAAGAAGTCTTTGAACAGTGATTAAAATCTTAAAACAGCCCTGAAAAGAACTTGCAGAGAGGAGATAGGCTGAACAGTAAGTTGCATGATGAACAGTTGCCTAACACTCAGGCAATTTATTTCACATAAACAAAATAATTTGTATCTCAGCCTGTATTTTTCTATGTGTTTGAGGCAAAAAGCCCTTCCTTCTCTAATGAATGACTAAAGCATGCTCCTTTCTGTTCAGAAAATGAAAAATCCAAAATATGTTTGTCATTATTCATTATGGATGTAAGGAAACTATACTGCAGCCAATTTTCATTTTAAATGCTAATTTTTGGAGATAAAGAAGTTCAAAGAATGTACTCAATGGAAATTGGGTTTCAAATTGCTTTAGGGTTATTTTAAGGAAATACTTAAGAAATACTAGGTCTTCACATATGTCTGTTTTGGTATTTTTGATGCAGGAGACGTTCCACTGCACGTTAATATACGGGAGACGTGTGATTCAGGACAGCCTGTTGTGGTCTCTCAGCCTCAAAGTGATGCTGTAAGTTTGGAACCCTGTATTTAGAACAACAGAAAGCTCTCCCCTGAAATGAGTGGAGAGTGTTGATTCTGATTGCTGTTTGGAAAGAAATTTGTCTTTGAATGAAGTAAGGAAATAAGTAAAAGAAGGTCGTATCAGTAAGTAAGTCAGGCCGTTGATTTTGGAATGCTGGTCATCTGTTCTGCTTCTGTAGGTTTGGTTTTGTTTAATTAGGCAGAATCATTCAGAATAGAGAAGATTTGATCCAGGTCCTGGCATGCTAAGAGGAAAAGGTCAGTGTCAAGCCTCATGAGACCTTGCAGCTAATGTAGGTCCTCTAAAACTGTCAGTTAAGCCTTTGGTAGCTGGGCCTGGAAACTGTCAAAGGGTCTTATTCAAAGATGTTTGGAACAAAACTTCTTATTGTCTACCTGAGTTGTTAGCAGCAGGAAGTGGAGCAATTTACACACAAGAGGAAATGGATTTTTCAGTGTATTTACCATAACATTTATTCTCAGTCGAAGATGCAAGTTGGTGAGGTGGTGGGAGTCAACTATGCAAATCTGTAAAGAAAAGTAGTTGTACATATAGAATTAAATCAATGCTGATTAATGAAAATAAGAGTAAGATTTTTTCCTGTCTGCTGTTTTCTTTCTCTAGTAGAGTTTTTCTGCCAGGCTGTGTAGGGCAGAGTGCTGTGCACAGTACATGGAATAATGCAGCCCCACCCTGGAGTGCTGTTTAGATGTAAAGATGTATAGTGAAAAAAAAAAAGATAAATGCTGGTAACAGATGGTAGAATCAATTCACAATAAGGTAGGCTGTACCTATGGAATATTTGAATATTGGTAGCATTTTTAATATCATGATTGCTAGGCATGTGCTGAAATATATTTTTTTCCTTCACAGTATTTTAGAAGGAAAAAAAAAAGAGGGAGGAGGAAAGCATTAACATTGTTAATCCAGTGTTTTTAACATCCTCAACAGGATTGTCAAAGAACAGTGACAGTCTTAAAATTGTGATTTTGTTTTGAAAGAGAAGAGGCAGCACTATAGTGTTTTGACTTCTAATTGAGTGCCATGTTTTTGCTAGGCCCCTACTATGGAATAATGTAGTGATCTTGAGTCCAGGTCTATTTGAAAAGGAATCCCTCTCATCCATATGTTAGTTTCTCTCTGTGAGGTTTGATCAGCAATGGGAAGGTTTGAATGAATGCATGGCTTTGGTCAAAGCTGAAGTAAAACAGCTGGGAAAGTAAGGTGGAAGGCTCCCAGTATCTGAAATCTGTAATAACCAAGAGTCTGTAGCCTGCTGGACTATTGATCTAAGAATTCAACCATGTATGGGATAGCATTCTGAAAATAAAAAGGCAAGAAAGTCTGTTGTGTTGCCATCTGTTCCTCCTTGAACTATGTTCTTGATAACAAAAGGGTGGGTTATAATCACTGTTTGTGGCAATTAAGTTAAATATGCAGAGGAATAAAGATTGACAAATATGTGTGACTCTGGGGAAAACCCTTAATATCCTTCTCTGCCATTGTGTCAGTGAGATAATCATTCTCCTCGGAGAATGTATTTTTTTAAAATGTCACTAATCTCTACAGAATGAAAAAGAATTTTCCTTTATCCCTGGTATTATTCTCATTTTAAAGGCAGAGAAAATATTGTTCTCTTATATTTTCAAATAAAAATTAAATTCCTAGCACATAACTGATGGTGGGAGAGGTCATATAAGGTCAGATTCAAATCTTTAATACATGACAGTCATCACCATGTTTTTCAAATAAACTGAAATTGTGGCTATTCATGCATTAACAACTTTTCAGATAGAGAACAATGTCTGCTGAAATTCTCTGCTCTTGTCACTTAAGCTTGCAGGGCGTTTTCATAAAAAATTCTGTGCTGATTTTGTTAGAACACACTTACAAATCAAATACAGAATCATAGACCTGAAGTAATACCTAGCAGATTCAAACAGTAGGGAATAGGGATGGTGATTGACTTTTAGAAACCCAGCATGTTGTCACACCTTTTGAGCTCTGTCAAGCCTAGAATGAAATGGTTTTTAAAATATGTCAGTTAATACATTTTTGTGTATATATCTGCCATGGGGTTCATCCTGCCTTGCAGATATATAAAAGTGTATCTCTGACTTTACACTGGAATTTCAAAATGTCTAAGAAAACTTGTCTCAATTTATTATTTTAAAACTTAGATGTAGTTGGTGGAAAAGGGGTTTCGTTTTCACAAATGACAAGGAAATTACTAAGAACTGAAAAAAGAAAATTACTTGTAGAATGGTTGCATGTGTGAACTTAGAAAGTTCTTCCTCAGGGAAGGCACTGAATACACAACACTAATCTGCTTATGGAAAGTATTGACAATATAGCTGAAGGATAGGAAGGTTTGATGACCAGAGTTGTCTTCTTGTGAAGCTTGAGGCAGTCCCTTGGGAGAAATAACAATGCTGGTAAAATGATTTTGCTCTTGGTATAACATTGTCTACATTAATGTTTCTGTCAGCTTAGTTGTTTAAACTGTGACTTCTTTGTGGCTTTTTCTTAATACTCTTCATTGATAAAAATTTGTATGTATGTAGAAATGGAATATTGCTGTACTTGTGTGGTCAGCCTAATGCTGCAGCTGGGAGTGTGACCCAGGATCCTCTACAGGAAGCTAATAATTTCTTGCTTTAATCAACAGTGAGGGCCTGCCTTCTGGAGATTAATTGAGCATTTTGCTCCTCCATCACACTGTGGAGGTGGATTAGCTGGCCAAGGCTTCATTTCTTTGTTCACTCAAACAGATGCAAGAGTCACTGGACAGCAAAAGCTGGCAAACAAAAATCAGGAATGCTGCTAAAATGGTAGAATAGGGGGAAAAGGTAGGGGAAAAGGTAGAATAGGGAAAACTAATGAGGAATCACTGAAACCAGGTAAAATTGATCATGCTCAGCTGTACATGGACCATGGGAAAGGAGCCAGCAGCAAAACAGGTGTTTGGAAGAGGCATTCTGAAGCTTGCAGATAAGAGGACTAGAGGCACAGCAAGAGATATAGAACATGATTAATTGCAGTGGAGTTATTCTTCCACCAAAGGAGCTGCTGAAATGCCCAGTGAACTCTCCATTGCATTGGGAGAAAGATAAGTAGAGGTTCCTGAGAGCTCTTCCTTCTGTGAGCATAAAGCCCAGAGAGTTATGGAGCAGTCCGGTTAATAATCCCTTTTCAATGAAATCGGAATGTTACAAACCTCGTCGTGGTGTCATCCAAAGAGACAACTCAGATTTGTATTTGGAAACACTTTTTCTGTAGAATGGTTATGAAAGGGCAATATATAAGTAGGGTAAAAACATACAGCCTTTTAAAGAGTGCAAGAAGTAGTTGGAGAAAGATTGAAGTCCTGGTAGCAGATAGTCATAGAATCCTGTTTTGTGGTTTAGTTGTCATCAATAATTCTGTTTAATGAGTGATCAGTCCAGAGTGTGATATTTTAAAAAGAAAAGCAAACCCTAAAGAAGACTGCATGGTATGATTTATAATATGCCTTTATCATCAAGGCTTCCTTTGAATCATCCCAGTAGCATTTGGTACATGTAGATTCAAATCCTTCATTCAGGGTGTAGATAGTACAATGCATCATCAGACCCTCATTTAGGGTTCTGTCTGCTGAAGAAATTGCCGAGTGCAGGATTTGAAGGATGTTACTGTACTGCATTTGATTTGCACTGTTCCATGTTTTTTGGGCAGGATGTGTTTTTAGATGTCTGTAATGGCACCTTGGGATATTATTACCCAGCTGAGGCTGCTTCCAAGAATGGTTTGGCTGTTACAACTGCTGATATATAGGATTAATAAGAAGTTTCCCGTGAGCCCTAAGGATTTTTCTTTGAGATTTTAGTTCTGTAAATCCAGCTTACTTACCCATCCCCTCCATTTCATGTTATAACGTATGGATTGACTTTTAATGTCTCATTAAGTTTGCCTTTCTGACTTGAGACTTGACTGTAATTTGGCAGGAGTTGCCAGTACATGCAGAAAAGAATCTTCTGGTAGAACTGCCCAGAGGAGGACAGATTCAGATAGTCTTTGGACTCTTGTAGCAACAGAGAATTTCTCTGGATGACATGAAGCTTTTATCTGGAGTAGATTCATTTAAAGCTGCATTTGTCATCATGTTTTTAGTGCCTCCTGAGTTGACCACTGTAAAATACAGACATTGGAAGGCAACTCCAGTCAAGCACTGAAGGCTGGAGTTGTGTCAAAGTAACAAGCAATTTCCAGGGAAATTAAAGCTATTTAAAAATCTGATTGAACTGGCAAATGGAACGTGGTTCTGCAGAGAGTGCCAAGAACCAAAGTTGTCAATGACTGGCTGGCTATGCTTATTTTCATGTAGATGGTAGCTAAGACTAGTATTTGTCCTTGTGATAGTCACTATTTGATTAGTTGTTTGTGGTGGCTAGTTTCCTTCAGCAGTTAATAAATTGTAAGCCCTAACAGCTCAGTTGAGCAGATATAAGTTCCTTTTCCTTCTTTACATGTATATTAGCATCCACAGCAGCTGATATTCCAGACAGTCAGGACTTGCACAGCATTTTCTTTTGGTTGCTGGGCTGGATAAAGCAACTTAATATTGTCTTGGAGTCTTGTAATCAGAAATAGGCATTAGAAACCATGTCAGTACTGGGATTTATGTCCTAAGGTGTATGAGGCCTACAACAGAGTGATGGGATCAGTGTGTGTTTCTGAGGTGCTGGTCTGAAGTTGTTTGTATGCAGTGGTTTGGGTGAAGGAGGATTTGCTGTCAGCTCCTTCCTGCTTTGACCTTGTCGGCTGTGAGTTGGGTTTTGTGTTTGGCTGTTGCTCCAGCACTGGCAGGCGCTGTAGTGAGCTGTTGGCAGGCTAGGATCTGCACTCCAGTGGAAACCAATCCAATCCAATCCATGACAGCAGGGCAGAGCCAGCCATGACCTGTGCAGTCTGCAGTAGTCTTAGCCATGATGCATACTTCCCTCATCGGTAAGATTTTTAGAGAGAATGAAATGCCATAACTGCAAGGCTCATATTTCCCTAGGATTACCATAGGGCTTAATTAGATGAGCTAGTAAAGAGTTGTCCAGTTAAAATCTACCCCACATCTAATGTGGCCCATGATAATACAGATTTGTTACAGAGTGATGAATCAGGATGTTCTGATTATTTATGCTAAGTAGGACTTTTCACTCCATTTCCTGGTGAACTTCATTACAGGTTCTCTGTTTCCTACTCCACCATCTATGCTGTCATCAGTCACTTCATCATCAGCTGTGCCCTTGAGGCACTGTACCACTGTTTGAGAGGTGAGCAGTCTCTCACGTGGCTGTTTCCCAGCTTTGTTTTTGGTTCTGTGTACATCGCCTTCCACCTCTACCTCTGCCTGTCCTAGTGCTGCTCTCAGACCCCATCTAGGCAGTGTTCATAATTAAACAAGTCTGGTCTAGTTTTAGGGCCTTCTGTCTTCCTGTACACTTCTTCATCATCATGAAGTGGGAAGAATGATATGTTGTTGTCAAATATAAAGTTGTCTGTCAGCAGAAAATTGGTTTCTAGAAGGTCTATAAACCATTTATTTAGAGCTTTCAAACATTAAGGGAGTAACTGACCTGAAAAGTTTGCTTTTATCCTATTAAAATGAAAAAGTGAATGGGTGATGAATAAGAACTCACCCTTTCTTACTCTCTCTGCTGATTTTCCACCCAGAAAGGAAATAGTAAACTGCCTGTTTTCAGTTGCAATCCAACTTCTTTTGCTTAGTAATGATGGATTAGACAGCTGAGAGCTGTGCTCTCTGTTTATGGATGCCACATTGAAAAGATCACGAGTAGGAAAAACTGTTCAAAATAGGTAGGGTTGTTGTCATGTAGTGCATATTGACAGTCACCAGGATTCTGTTTAGACCTCTCAGGTATGTTGATTGATAGACAGGTCCTCATTCATGGCTAAATGATTTGTTCAGAGACAGGAAACCAAGGCTCAAAATAGCTGATTTTTGCCTAAGCCAGGTGACTGGTAGAGTTCTGTGGGGACACATATGAGGTACTGGTCTGTTCAACAGACAAAGTAGTGGTCCAGGAAAACAAAAAACCCAAAGCTCAGCAGGCAAGACCTGTTCCTGAGAACACTGTCTAGGTCATGCTGGCATGCTGGCTACAAAGAGCTGCACCAGGAACCTCCTATTGCAAAGTGGTGATCTGCTGCTTGGCAAGTGAGGGTCAGTGTACACTGGGGAAGTGTTGCTCAGACACTCACTAACAGCATTTAGTGGGAAAAGTATCTTAAGTTTATTGGGCTCTTGACATAAGGTAACATTTATACAAACAGTTGGATCTGTTTATGGTGAATTTATAATTCTATGTACAATTTCTTCAAATTTGGAGAAGGCAAGCAGCCTGGGCAGTCTTTAGAAGGGGCCAGGTTTTGTATGCAGGTTGTTAATTGACTCATTAGAACGCATGAATTGATCTGTGCTAAGTGGGAGCTGCCTGTGGGACTGTTCCAGATAGTTCCAAATTCTCACCTGGAATGCTCATACACCAATTAGTCAAATATTTAGCTGCAAAGGCAGCTTGACTTCAGTCAGTCACTTTAGTTCCAGTGAATCTATTATCTTGTCTGGGCAAGTGGTTAGTTGGGGGGACAGCTGGATCATCCAGGGGCATTAATAGTTGAGTGAGGTGAATGTTGCACACAGGCTGTAACCCAGCTGCACTGGAACTGTGGCCATAGAAGTTTGAAATTCATGATTGGTGAATTATATTCTAAATTCCTTCTATCATTCTTGTCACATGTGTGTGAGAGAAGACAATTCTGTTGTGCTGTCTGCATTACTTACGAGCTCAGAAAATTTTATGGCTTTAGTTTTAAGGGGATGGGAATCCTGAGACAATGAGGTGTAGAGGGTGGGAGTGCCAGAAAAGAAAACTGTACAAGTTAGGAGTACTCCCTAAAAAATGTGGAAGCATGAGCAGTGCATGGCCCTGCAAAAGGCTGACACCTTGTTCAGAGCATGACAGGGAGTGCTGGTGACCCTGGTGTGACAGACAGACCTTCTCTTCCTGCCCCCCAAGCTCTGGCCTCTGGCATGTGTCAGTTTGTTTGCTGTTTTAAAGGCTCATCAGGGATACAAGGACTAATTCATGGTTAGAGCCATCCTGCAGAAGACAGAAGAAATCAGTGTGGTAGGGATTATTGTGGAGATTTGTTCCAGGAAACAGGAAAGGTTGTCAATGTGCTCTCTGTATACAGACTTAGTGGAGAAGATGGAGGAGGTTGAACAGAGTAGGAGGAGAGCAAGCTCAGCTAGGGGACTTGGCTGTGTACTAGACAGACACAGAATATGATGCACCAGCTGGAAACTGAAGTAAGACAAATTCAAATTATAGGTAAGGTGTACATTTTTAACAATGAAAGTAATCAACCTCTGGAACAATGTGCAGTGTGTATACACATGCACACAAAAATTCTATTTTAATTAAACATTCTTACATCAATCTTTGAGATTTTTACAAGATGTTCTCTTTCAACCATAAGTTGTTGAGCTTGGTACAGGAATAATTTGGTTTAATTTTGGGTTTTGTTCTGTGTTGTTGTATAAAAACCACTTTATACAGTGTTTTTATATAAATCACTTGACATTAGATTTGTTAATAATTGATGGTGTGGACTGGTCACGGTCCTAGCTGTGTCATGGTTTTTAGGTGTGTTGTTAATATAAGTTTGCTTACTTGGATTGCTCTCCGTAGTCCTGCAGTTCTGTGCTATTGTGCCCTCCAGCTCAGGGTGTCTGACCAGGTGCCACAGGGTGGTGTGGAAGAGAGCTTTAATTGTGTGGATTCTAGTGTTGTGGAATTAATTCTTTCCAATGCCTACTTCAGGCTTTTGGAAAGGTGTCTTTTTAAAAAAAAAAAATACTTTAAATGTCTGAGTAGGAAATTCACTGTAATTAATGAATTGTCTCAAAAAAAAAAAAAATCTTGAATGCTCTTGCTTTCTTGTGATTCTCTATCCTGTGCAGGGTACATCTTGGTTGTCAGAATGAGGGAAGTTTATAATTAATAGTACCTGTGGGACTAAAAAGTCTGTCTTCCTCATCATTTCTCTTCCAGAAAACTATTGACTCTGCTTGTTGTTAAAGACAAATTGTTCAGTTAAATTTAAACTCCTCCACCAATATTTTTATGTAATGCTTGTGTTTATTCTGTGTATTAATGCATTGTTTTTCCTGAACACAGGCTAAATTTAACCAATTTATTTAAACATCTTTGGTTTTCTCTTTGTAAAAGAACAAATACCTAATTAGTTGTCAAATATTCCTTTTTATAGAAAATTGAATGCTCAGTGTATGTTTCTGTTTTTGCAGGCTAAAGCCTATCTAAAGATAGCTATGGAAATATTAAGAAGACTACCAGTACCTCCTGCTTGAAGCATTTTCTGCTGAAACTTAGCAAAAAAGTGATCTTTGATGCAGCCAATGCAGAAGAGTCCTGCTACCTAATTATGTGGAGGCCATATGTTAGTTTTAAGAACTTCTTCAGGAATTAATTTACCAGAGGTTAAAATATGATTGTGATCATTACTGTTTTTCACATCATTGTTTGGCCATGTCCAAAAGGATTCAAGTATGGAAATGATGATACATAGTATTGAACTGCTGAATTGTAACATCATCACGCAAGAAGGGATGAAGTACGTTTTTTATGTGTGCCCTGTTTTAAAGTCAAGAATGAAAATCAGCCGCTCCATGCAAGGAGAATGATGAGAGGTATTCCAAGACATAAATTCTGCTTAAAAAATTAAATTTTCAATACTCTAATTTCCTTTAGTTTTTGTTCAGCCTTTTACATGGCTAGCTCTCAAACTGACCTTAATTTCTGCAAGATTTTAAGAAACAAAATCAGTTCTGTAACTGCTGTACTTTTGTGTATTCATCTTAAAAGAAAATCTAAAAATTCGACATATGCTCTGAAGAGTTCTTGTGATGGATGATGAGCAAATTCATTCACTGTCCAATAAAGTTCGATTGTGAGGCAATTCACAGTTTAGTGGAGAATGGATTATGTGACCCTGAGGCTTATTTCTGGACTGTTTTACACTTTAATGAGCCCAGCCAGAAGACAAGGTACCAGAGGTCTTCACTGAAAACCAGATGTTTTTCCTGAGCTCAGTTTGCCAGGGAATGCAAGTCATCAAGATAAATTAAAGTTATGATTGCATGTTCCTACTACAGTGCAGCAACTTGGAATTTGAATATAAAGATATATTTTTGAAGTAAAGAAATGTTCTTCAAACTGCGTGGCCTTCTGGTTTATTTTTTCATTGCCTGTGATCTTTATTTTTGTGTTGGTGTGGGGAAGTGAAAGATTATGCCTTCAGGGAATGAGTTTTCATTTACAGTTATATCTTTGAGTTGACATTTAGGCTTGTCCATCTACACAGTCAAGTATCAGCATCTTAAACATACATTGTAGCCCTGCCATGGAGTGAATTTAACCATACTGGGGAGTTCTGACCTTTGAGGGACCAAGGTTTTCCCAGTATTCCAAGTACTTTGTGAGAGTTTTGGATGTAGTTTTTTCTTATTAAAATGATACAACATGAATTGGTATACATTTACATCAAGAATATTTAGGTAATATCCTTACCCAGAGTTTACATGAAAAATCTAGACACAAGTGATGAGTTGAATTTCAAACTTAGGTGATTTTCTAAATATGTAAATCAACAGTTTTGATTTTTTTGCTTCAAGTCAATCTCTGAACCTCCTTCGCTGCACACTCCTCCATGAAGCCTCTATCAGTGGTCAACTTTTTCGGTAGTGTATTCTTGTGGTCTGTAGAATTGACAAAATACTCAAGTTCCTTTCAGTTGTCTGATATATTTTACAAAAATTAAGGCTGGCTTAGTGTTTTGCTCTTTCATACTTTATTGATGACATTTTTTTAAAGTTAAGTTTTGTCTCTACGTATTTACTAGCTTTGCTTTAGATAACATAGTTGTTGATATACATGCCTGTAAATAATCCTGTGGTGGTTTTGGCTGGTATAATCTTACATTTCTGTGAAAAACTAGGATTTCTGACTGGTTTTAGCAAAAGACAGTGATATAATCTGAATATTATTATTTGTAATTTTCATTCTAGTAAGAAGTTTTTGAATGTCTGACACCGAATTCATGTTGAGCCTGGGTGAACAATCAGTATACAGATATTTATATATATACAGTATATATGTATATACAGTTCATCTCCCCTTTTGTTTCTTTCTTTGTTATTTCTTGGGTTAGTTGAAGGATGGAATTTGCTTTCAAGTTTTCTTTTATTTTTATTCCTTTTACCTTTTTTTCCCCCTTTAATTAAGTACTGTGGTTTTGCTCTGTTGAATCTTTCAGCTGCAGAATTACTTTGAATGCCTTTATCAAGAAACTGTTATAATGATTAAGCATAGTTTCTACGCCAGTCTGAAAATTCACATTTAGTTAACAGTTTTGTGGAAGGATTACACAATGTAGTTGATTTATTGACTGCAAATTGTCAGCAATTAAAAAAATATAATTGTACAGAATTGGTAGGACATTTCTTTGTTTAAGGATACCAACAGTCAACCTGAATTTAAATTGAGAACGTGTTTGGTTTATTTTCCTCATTCTTATGAGAGAAAAATTGTTTCCCAGACCTTCTAGAAAGTAAATGAAGGACACTGGCTAAGTGTTATTGCTTCTTAATGTTACAGAAGCACATATTCATATTTTTTTATTATACAATGCACTGTTAAATACATAGTAATGAATTCCAGTCGGCATACTACATCTGAAGTTGTATTCATGAAATCATTGATATATGGTGTTGGATGGTGGCGTTGGTTGGATCAGTTGGAGATTTAGCAGGAGAAGGTGGTATTTAACTGTAGTTTATGAATATATAGACTTGAAACACAGTGCTGTTTGCTCTTTTCAATAGTTCACTTAATTCTAATTGATATTTCTTAGGATACTAATATGTTTTGTTCTAAAAATGCCAATCCTAGCCTGGCTGTATGGGTAGATGTTCTTTGCTCACCAGCAGGGGAGAGTTACTGTGCTCACAGAATTACTGAAGTCTGTAGCACTGTGAGTTCAGTTACACAATGGAAAATCCCACAGAGGAGCAAAGAGAAAGAAAGAGGAAGGCTGGGGAGGCGTGGGACCAAAGAGGCAGGAATGGGCCCAGAGGCAGGTGTCAGTCCCAGCTTACCTCCCTTATAGGTTAACAGCAAGATTCTCAACATCCTTTTGCTTTGCTGTCAGACTTAATTTTGGGTTCACAACATGACCCTTTGTATAGTGACCACAGTTCTTGTGTTTGCAGATAATTCCTGCAGTTCCTTGGGTGAGGAGCCTACGGGCTGTGTCTTAACACAGTGCATTTCTTGGCTTTCAGAAGTTTTTGGTTTTAATGAAAATGAGACTGAAAGAAGGTATAGAATTCTTTGTGCTGGTGAAGTATTTTGCTATAAATTTTTTGCTGCTATATTCAGCTAATGAATTGTTCAGCCTTTGAGACTATGGTTTGTGCAATAAGAAAGAAAATTGTTATTTGAAGTTATGAGAAAAAAAGTAATTTTCAGGTTATTTTTTGTCTGCTAATTCAATTACAGTTCAAACTATGACCCATTTCAGCTGCTCTGATTGGTGATTGTGGTTATGAATTAATATTAATGCAGAGGAGAAGTGGCAGGAGCAGGTCATTTCAGCAGACAAAACAAACTAACAAAACACCTCCTGTAGTTCTGAACTTACTTCAAACACTCCAGCTGTTTGAAGTTGGACTTAGATCCAGTTCAGCAAGTGAAGCCCCCTTTAACATCTTTCCCATAGTAAGTGTGGGTTTCACTTTGACCTTTTGCTGTGTGACAATTTACATTTTGGGATTTTGGTACTTAAGTGCAAAGCTTCTTTCAGAGCATCCTCAGTCCTGACACTGACACAGGAGCTCAGTATCCAACTACCCAAGTCACAGGAACCACTCTTGTCCTTCCAGATACTGGTGGGGTTAGGATCTCCCTGCTTATTTTCCTACATGGTTTGCAGTAGTTGTCCAAGACACAAAGACTTGATGTACACCCAGCTTTGGTTAGGAGAATTCAAATCCGTAGCTCCTAAACTCAGGAGAGGTCTTCAGTCACCTGGCTTAGTCTTTGCTCTGAACCATCATGGGATGTTCATCACTCCTGATAAAGCTGTATTGCTTGTGGAGGAAGTAAAGAACAGTGCTAATCACAACTGATGTTTTTTCTTCTCTTGGCTCAATGGCTTGGGCTGGCCTTTCTTTGATCCTTGTTCCCAGCCTTACTGTTTGCTTTTAACTAATGAGGCTATGAATAAAATTGTCGATTCTTATGTTAGTGCCTGGAATTTTAGACACAAATTTGAGATAAAGCTGTGGGGTTTTGCATTTGGATTTTGATACCCACATGTCATCTTATTTTCTCGTGGCCACATCTGGGCTTATATTGTTGTCATTTTTATTTAACAGAAGTGCTTCCTGGTGGAGATGGCTGGGGAAAAGCCTCCTGCTTAAGAACAGTTGACCGTAAGATGAATCTGAATTGCTGATTTAATTTCAGAATTGACTTATAATGGCAGGAGTTACCATGATGATTACATTTTATTTTGGCAGCATTTCAGCCAAAGCACTGGTTTGTCAGCCACATATCAAAGCAGCAAAAGAAAAAATTAGTTCCCAAAGTAGTTTTCTGCCTAAATTTAAGACTTGCTTTTTTTTTTTTTTTTTNNTTTTTTTTTTTTTTTGGCTCTGTTTTACATTATAAAGATATTAAAGTCTGAAGAAAAAGGTATATTCAAAGGTCTGTATTTTTCCATTATCTTTGTGTATTCAGAGAGGGTGGATGTTTTTCAGCAAGAGGAGGATGGGCACAGCCTGTCCTGCCTTATGCACCTATTTGTCTCAGTTTCTCCATTTGCATGAGTCTAGATCTGAATACCCTCTTTAATCAGTGCTAATAAAGGATTTCTCCTAGGGGATGTGTGAGTCTCTGAACAAGCCTAGTTGGGGGGAGAACATCTGCTGTCCTTTAGCATTGTTTTGAGGCCTTACAGATTTATTTGAAGTGTTTTCCCTGATACCACTGGGATTTTCTAAAATTCGTGTTTTCTGTGGTCCAGAGGTTTTCTTTTTTCTTTGAGAGAAAGGCAGGAGACTCCCCACACTTGCCTACTCCATGTATCTTCCTGTTCCTAAATAAGGTCTGTTTTAAACACACAAACTTCTGGTTACTTTTTCTGAGAAGCCAGCTTATGACTTTCTAATGATTCTTGTAAGTACTCTTTACTTTTAGGGACAATTTTTTCCCCCAAATAATTGTGGAAGAAATGCTATAATATATTTTTAAAGCCCAGTTTTGCTGCATATTTAGGGAGAATAAGCAGGGTGAGAAACAGTCTTATTCAGCCAAACCCACATTCGGTAGATGTAATTTTAGAATGTTTGTCCCCCGCGTAAATGTTGCAAATATTTTTTGTCTCATGAAAGTGCTAAGTGAAGTTCAGGAGCCTGAGCACTCGCTCAGCAGTAGGCATTTTGAGGGTGATGTAAGTTGAGTCTGTAGCTGGTCAGACAGGCAAGGATGAGTTTCCACGCTGAATTATTTGCTGAACTGGGAAGTTTCTACATGTCTTCTATAGAGGAGGGATTTCCATATAAACCGACTTTTGTCTGTGGTACCTTGAGGCCGCAAATTAATTACATTTCAGATGGAGTCAGGAGGTTTTGGGTTTGCACTCTGCACTTCCCTCTGCAGGATAATGGGGCCCAATGGCTATTTTGGAGAGTTAGTTTTTAAAACAAGTGTTAAAAGGCTGGGAAAATACACCTAGTAAGCATCGAAAATTTGAAACCAGCCCTCATTTGTTCATGAGTGCCAGCACTACTGGCATCTCTTTCGTAATGCATTTTGTTCCTAAGCTTTTAGAAAGCCTGTGAGTTGTAGCTTGTTAACACTTCTTTTTAAATGCATTTCTTATTAACACAGACAGTGCTACTTCACTTTTGTCCTAATTTCTTGACAGTGTAAATAAACCTCTTTTTGTAAAGCAGTTTTCCTTGCCTATTGGTAGTGCATCTAGAAAGTTACTCCTCTAGAGAAAGAAACGACGGAACTGTTTGATGCTGAATACCTTCTTCCCTGTAGGGTTAAAGTAGGAAATGATAGTCACTGTCTCAGTGAATTGTTGATTTTGTTACCCTGATGGGATGTACATCTTCATTAAAACAAAATGAAACTGCTGATAAAATGCCTGTTAATTATTTAGAGCTTGCAGCTCATGAACATCGAAAACATCACACTCTAGAGTAATTTATTTAAAATACTTCCATTTATAGATTTTTTAAAAATCTATTTTTATAAGAAAGTAATTATATTTAAGATGTTTGGACAAGGTCTTTGCTGTTAAAATGGATTGCTTTCCACTGCCTGAAAAGGTGTGCCATTTTCACAAAGAATATGACTCAGACAAGTTATATATTATTCCCCATCAGTGCCTGTCTATGGAATCTGAAGTATGAATCTGCAGTAGCAGGTGACAGGAGGGAAGAGAGATGATGTACCAGTATTTGCCTGGAAAGACCTCATGCCAGGAGGCAGCAGCAATTTGTTTGGTACAGCAAAAATTATAAGCAGGGTTGAATTTTTAGGAATGGCAGATGGGTCAGGGCAAAGCAGGGGATGCCTTATTAGCTGGTAAAAGTGACTGGCATATGAAAGGAAATAAAACATTATAGGGTCAGAAATAAAATGGCAAATGTATCTTTCCCACTGCTGCCAGAGAAGTGCAGCCATATGAGCTGGGATGGCTGGCACCCCGGGGTTGTGTTGGTCCTGGTGCTTCAGAGAGGGGACAGAACATCAGGAGCCCTCATTTATGACACGATTTCTGCAGTTTAGAGAAGTGACTGGAAATTTATTTACGAGTGAGTAGTTGAAAACAGTTGATACAGAGCGTTCCTTGAGGAATGGGATGTTCAGCTCTTGGTCAGTCTGTTTCACATCAGATAATGTGCCATCCCAGGGTGATTGTTTATTAAAGTTAGCGTTTTAGCTGTCTTTACCACAGGAGCTAAAGTTGAATGTGATAACAAGATATTTAATCTCTGCAAAGCACTTCCCCTTACACTTAGGTGATACCAAGTATCAGGAGAATTTTGAGTACCTTGTTGAATTGTTGTACCTGAGGTTAGTAACTTGAAGCTTCATTCTATTCCAGTTTTTGGTTTTTTTTTTAAGAAAGGTTTCACATTTCCATTTCCAGCACTTCAGTACTGTTGGCTCCTCAGATAAAGATAAAAAGATTTATGTACAGGGGCTCCTAGAAGGAATTTCATTCTTTGGTGTGAGATTATATGATGTTCTTTAAAACAAAATGGTCAACAATAGGGTTGTTCTTTATTTTCTATTTAGTTTTTAAGAACTACAGTCACGAAGGAAAGATACCAATTGGACATAATTTTGAATAGTCAGATTGGAGCACTTCTAACCAGTTGCTAATCATACCTTGAGAATACAAATCCACAAGCAACATGAAGCTCTTTTTCTTTGAGTATATGAATTTCTTTATTTAACCTTCCTGTCATTGGCATGGAAAAAAATAAAGAACTGTGGCAGATAAAATGCAGTCCTAGAATTGAAAACTATAAGATAATGGTCATGGTTAAGGATCAGGATCTGCTGAACCCAGGTTCTGGATGCAGCATGTTCTGGATGCAGCCCTGGAGGAGCCAGCAGCATTCAAACAGCAGTTTTTGCCTCTTAACCCTCCAAACTCATTTTGTGATTTGCTTTTGAGAGAAGTCACACCCTGGACTGTGTCAGCATCAAACCTTTAGACCGTAGGTTTGCCTGTTGCTAACACAGGAAGTGACTCACTGAAATGTTTGTTCTTCACGTTGTTACCCACTCTCCCTGGGAAAACAGGGATCTATTTACTCCATAGTGTGTTGGTGCTTCTTATCAGACTGTACAATGTCCCTGCCAGGGCTGGTGCTGGTCGGTGTTTGTTTGTTGCTGCTGTTCTGTTTGTAGAGGGACGGTTGCTGTGTGAAATACTCGGGAACTGTGTTCACATTTTGTGCCTGGAGCAAATCCTGCAGTTGTTGAAGGCTCTGCTCTCTGCTTTGATTTGCTTTGCATTTGAGTAATGCATGACCCTGTAATTCTCAAGTGTTACTGGTCCCAAGATAAAATCCTGCACTGAGAATGACCTCTGGAAATGACACCTTACCCTTGTGACTGTACTGCTTTGGAGGGAGCTCTGCATGGGCGCTGGGAGAGTGTGGCAGAGCTGTCCACTCTCATTAAGGACTTATTTGGGCCTCTTAGGACAAGAGACAGCTAAGGGTCAACAAAATGATTTGAGGGAATATCCTGCCATGCTACATTGAAATATGACAAGGGAGAGAAAATATAACGGAAGGTTTGTGACTCAAGAAAAGGACAGGGAGAGATCTCTCATTGGTTACAGTCATGGGCAGAGTAGACTCGACTTGTCAAAATTAGTTTAATTTTTTACCAATCAAATCAGTATAAGATAATAAGAAATACATCCAAATCTTAAAGCGCTTTTCATTCATCCTTCCCTTCTTCCTGGGATCACCTTCACTCCTGAATTCCCTTCCTTCTCCCCAGCAGCCACAGAGGATGGCTGGGAATAGGAGCTGCAGTCACTTCATCACATGCTGGCTCTGTTGCTCTTTCCTCGTAAGGGAGATGACTGTGCACGCTCTTCACCTGCTCCAGCAGGACAGTCTTCTGCTGTCTTTTCCACAAACCTCTCCAAAGTGAGTCCCTCCCACAGGCTGCAGTTTTGCATGAGCTGCTCCAGTGGTGTTCCCTTCCATGTGGTGTAGTCCATCAGGAGCAGACTGTTCCAGTGTGGGTCCTCCATGGCACCACAGGTCCCGCCAGGACCCTCCTCTGGCGTGGGCTTCCCTCAGGGTCCCTGCTCCTGCATGGGCTCCTCCACGGGCTGCAGGTGGATCTCTGCTCCACCCTTGGGCTGCAGGGTCACGGATGCCTCACCATGGTCTTCCTCACGGGCTGCAGGGAATCTCTGTGCTGGTGCCAGGAGCACCTGCTGCTGTGGGCAGCAGTACGAATTACAAGAGGACTAAAACAGTCTAAGCCTTGATAGGCCTCAGGTGTAAGCGATAAGGACAAGCCCTGGCAAAGAGAGGTTTGGCTGGCATGAGTCAGTTGGGATCTGCCTGTGGAGCTGTGCCAGAGTCTTGGAGTCTGCTGGCTGTGCTGAGGGGAGACAGGGGTAGGTGGTGGGAGAGGAACAGAAAAGGTAAAATACTGAATAAGGAACAGACAGGGAGAGGGGGCCCTGTGAGGAGCAGAGAGGAGTTAGCTGGTCAGGCAGAAAGAAGAAGAATCTCAGAAGGCTGTGTGATGCTGCTTGGGTAAAGTTTAATCCTCTAAAGGCTGTATGGAGCTGCCATAGGAAAAGGGGTGAGTAATACTGCATTATTACATTATTAAAGGGTGAGAGAAGCTACCTGGACAAAGTTTAGTATTTTATCTGTCTCAACTGAGGCATATGCTGTGACATACGTAACTTAAGGTTGTGGGCAACCATGACATCCTGCCCCTCCTTCTTCACTGGCCTTGGTGTCTGCAGAGTAGATCCTCTCACATATTTTCCTCTGTTCTCTGGCTGCAATTTGCTTCTGGCTAATAACTCTTTTTTCCCCCTTCTTAAATACATTATCCCAGAGGTGCTACCACTGTTGCTGACAGCTTGGCAATGGCCAGAAGCAGGTTCATCTTGAAATCAGTACCTCTCCTGATTTCCACTGGGGTTCAACTGCAAAAATAGGATCACACATTTGATTGGTTTCTCTTTAAGTAACTCCAAAGTTTTGAGTAAAACTTTACTATTCTGATATGCACTTGTCAAGCATGACTTGGAGCAAAATGTGAAGATGTTTCTAATGCTTCTGTTGGTCTTCAAGTTATTTTGAAAGTGTGTTCATAATCTTTAAAAGAACAGTTTTCTTTTAAAAAGTAGCAGTGTTTGATATGTTGAAGTAAGAAAGAAAACTCAGAAAATTGTTTGTGGTACAGTTTTATGGCTTCTGATGGGCCATATGAAATGCATATTTTCTATAACCTCTGCTCTGTATCTTAGTGCCAGTAAAATATAAAATAATTGAGCCTGGCATTCATGGAGCAAAAGGAGTCAAACTGCAGAGAGGAAGGTTGGTTGTTTGCATAGTAGCATAGAGAAAGTAAGTTGCCTGTATCTCAGAGCCAAGCTAATAGTAATGATCTCTGCAAGTTAGAAATGCCATGATTACTAATCCCTAGTTGTAAAAAAAAGAATTAATATCACTCCTGTGATGTGCTGGGGAGAAGTGGATCACTCTATTTCTGTAGAGGGCAAGTTAACAACTTGACAAGACAGCAGTAGTGAAGTTTCCTAGCAATAAATGCCAAACTCTTCAAGAGGATTATTTCATTTTGATCAAAATCAATTTTTTGTTATGACTGTACACAAACTATTTGATTTAGCCCTTGAAACTGCTGAATTTCAACCTCCAGGGATTTTTTCCCACAAGACATCTGGGAGTTTATTTTGGCACATGGTCCAAAAATCATTGAGTGACTTCCAGCCTGAAGTGTGCAGCTTTGTGTGTGCATGGGGGAGGTATGCATTGCAGAAGCTGTGCTGATTCATCATCTTGCCCAAGAAACCTCTGCCTAGCTCACTTTAAACCTTGCTACCTTGAAGGGAGTGTGAGCATTTTTGCTCTTTTAACGATCTACATTGGAAGATAGTCTTGTGAAGCAGAGGTTCCACAAGAGCAGAAATACACTCAAAGCTCTTTCATCCAGGAGCTTGTGCTAACTGCTCATTACCAGTGCTTGTCATTTTCTTTTCTTCTGCTGTTGTTACGGTGTAAGCAATGTCAAGTGATCTGACAGCAGAAGATCCCAGTGCTTTCAGAGGGTCAGATGCAGGTGAAATGTATTTCTAGCTCTGTACAAAGTGTGCGTGGGCAGCGCTGCTCTGCCGTGGGCACCGCTGGCTCCTCACGGCTGGGGACAGGGATTGGGGTGGTCCTGCTGAAGGGTCGCTCACATGGACTGCGAGACATCGTGTGCATCTTGGTGTTTGTTGCACACACCTTGACAAACCCCTTTCCTTGCGTTACAGGGGCTCAAAACACAAAACCTCCTCTGGAAAAGGAAAAATCAGCCTCCTTACTTCAGAAAGAGCTGTAAAATGGAGGTGCTTTTCCTAGCGTTTCTTGATATGAGAGATTTTCCTGACCAAGTGAGCCCCTGGGAGGAATTAGATTGTGGGAATGGGCCACAGCACTGGGGCTCAGTGACAGGCTGAGCAAGGCTGATCTCCCAGAGCCCATGGTGAGGGCATGGCCCATCCCCGCTGCTTCCGTGGGCATTTCACTATTTCATGCTCTGGAGGTTGGAAATCAAACCCAGCTGTTACAGATCCCTTTTGTGTCCTACCCAGCACTCCCTGCCCCTTCCTTGGAACTGGTGCAAGATGTTATGTGTCAGGCACGGTCTGTTTGAGTGCCACAGTGGATTGAAGTGGAACATGGTGACAGTTTCAACAGGGAATGAAGTTTTGTCAGGCAAAGCTGAGTACTGAGAGTCTGCAGAAATACAGAGATTCACAGAAGTCTGTGTGTGTGTTTGCAAGCTAACTGCAGGGGATTTTAAAAGAAAAATGTCCCAATAGCTGCATGGTTTTCATTAGGAAGCAAGGAAGAGGGAGCACAAAAGTGCAAAGTTGTGGTTGTACACGGAAGCTCTCACAGATGTAACTAATGCAGTAATTCTCTGAGTTAGGAATCTGACCTAGTTATTCCCTTTCAAAGAGAAACGTGACTTTTTTTTCCTCATAATGACTGTGAGAATCACCCTTCTTGACATAACTTCCCAAAACTAGATGTTCCCTTTCATAACTTAAATCTCACTAGTCTAACAGGGAATCAAATAACAGCCTTTTTTAATATAAAAGGAAGTAAGTGACTTAGGGGCAGGGATTTTCCCTGTAAGGTTCATACTGCTTTGCAAGCACCTTAGAAATCAGAGTTAGGCTGTTGAGCTGTTGTGTCATGTAGGGTCACCTTTCTAACACGAGAGTGAAGTCACAGTGCTAAACTCTTCAGCACAAGCAGTTCTGTGGAGGGGTGACTACAATTGCCTGGTTCTGCTCCATCAATGAGATTGTTTCTTTAAGTGGCTGCAAACAGAATGAAGTAACACATAGCAGTTTGTCTCTTGTTTGTCTTTGATAGGAATAAGATTAAAAAATCAGATATTAAATTTCTTAGAAATTTGCTGGAGTACTTTTTTGTAGCTAACTGCACAAAACGTGTGAACTGCATTCAGAGAGAGGCAGATACAAGATATGAATGCCTTTGTTAATAAAAAAAATTCCCCATGAAAAGTCAGTGACTTCCTTTTCATTGACTTTTCTTCTGCCTTTCATTATTTAAAAAAAAACCCAAACCAAACAAAAACAACCAACTAAACTTCCCTGGTTCTTACTTTTTCTGTTTTATTTAAATGCCTCGGTTGTTCAACAGAGAACATTGAGCTAGGTCTTAAGTTCTAAATAGCAGGAGGCTTTGAAACAGGCAGCAGCATTTGGGTGAAGACTTTGAGAATCTACTAGCCCAAGCAGTATAGTCATTTAAGCTAGATTCCATTAATTTAGTTCTTTACCACAAAATACCCTTACTTTTCTTGGCTTTATCTGCATGACAGATGCCAAGAAACTTATGTTCCTTGGTAATTTCATATTTATATGCCTACCCATACAAAATGTTAAAATAAGCTTTTTTTCAAGACATTTATGTGTTCTTTTGAAATATATATACATTTTCTTTACATTTTCAACACAGAATTGGTAATATGAAGGCTTTGATTTTAAAACTGAAATGAATTGCATCTTATTTCTTAAGAACTTTTATTCAAAATTTTGGTATTTTGTATACCAGGCCATTGTTAAAATTCTCTGCATTAATTTAAAATCCTGTGACAAAAATAAATAGATGTGTAATTACCTCAGATCATTTTCCAAGTGTATAGTAATAGGATGTATACCAAATATAGTTGTTTCTAAATCCAGCTAATTGATTTTTGTGACTATTTATGTAACATTCTCTTCTACAAGCTTGTAATCTACATTTTGTGAAACAAAATGTACATATATAACATTATTTTGACCCAGCTTACATTAATAGTGTGATTTTAGAAAGGAAAAGAGAGGACAGTAATCCTCCTCCTGCTCTGTAAAGCACACCTGGTGTGGCTCAGTAAGGCACTGAATAAGAGATCTGCCTTGCAACCTCTGTTCTTTTTGTGCAGTTTGGGGGTGGCTTGGTCAGATGCCCCTGGGGTCTTCCTCTGAGATCTACAAAACAAATAGGTTTGTCACAAACGTCAGCAGCAGAGGCAAGGAAACTTCAGGCTGAGAAATCCTTTCTGTTATACTGCTAAATGAAATACAAGGAGATGGTGCAGATCACGGCTTGGTTCAGGTAATTGTCATTCAGAGGAGGAGAACTGGGCTTTAGCCCAATTTTATAATGTTAAAAAAATACACAAAAGGGCTGGAATTATCTCAATCTCCAGTACGATTGCCTTGAATACAGTTTGTACAAAGATGTAATCTTCATTTGCATCCTGAACACTCGATGCCTGCATATCTTGAAGGTATAATGTTTCTACTGAAAATACCCACGTACTCAAATTTGGCATACAAAAGAATCTCTGCTCCAGGGAATGAACAGGTCTGAACTAACTGAATGCCTGTGAGGAGATGTAAACCTGTCTGTAGGAAGGAATGCAAACCATGCTTCCAAAATGGGAAGATTTTTCAGCCTGAATCACTCTGTGCCTGTAATTCCAGCATACATCCAGCGGTAAGACGTTTGTGTGGAGTTACTTTTGTATAAGGACACAATACTTGGTACATTTATTTATGTATGGGCCTAGCAGTGCTCCCCTGGAGCCTCTGTCACCTGGAGCCTCTGTGCTGTCATGTTTGCTTTGCATACAGGCCTGTCTGTGCATTCCTGCTAATGCCAGCACTCGGGCATCGCTGGTGTCACTGCCTGCGGCCCCGCGTGTGGCACAGGTTTCTGCTGTCCCTCACACACCCCCTTGGCAACCCCGAGATTGTCATGGGCAACAAAATGTATTTCCAGAAGAGCTGTAAGATCAGAGACAACTTCTTCAGCTGAAATAAGTAAATCAAGGCCAAAGCTCACCACTTCTGAAGAGTCTATTTCCCTGTTCCTTTGGGTTCTTTGCTTCTCACCACCATTACAACGGTGAGCTCCTGTGGGTTGAGTGCTCATTTACTCCTGATATGCAAGAAATGGTAAAAGAAGAAATAATTTTGTGATTTAATATTGTTTTCATAGAAAATTTAGGATACTCTTATTAAAATTATGTTGTTTATACAAATTCAGCTATCTAGATATGACTCATGTAATTTTTATAGAATAGGGGGGCGTCAGGCAATTGATTTGGAAACTGGGAGTGGAAATCACTTCTCATGAGGAAAGGTCACCTTAAGTGTGTATGAGCAAATACTGCCAGATGTTCTTTCAGAACAATAGGGAGCAATCCATCGCTTCTCTTTCAAAGTTGCTTAGTATGCCCTTATTTTAGTATTTATCTCATGCAAACAGTCATCTAAAAATTCTTCTGCTTGGCTCATTGACATAAACACCTTCAACAACACACTGAAAGTGGCTTCTACATTTGTTTGCCTTGTAACTTATTAATAAGCACACACTGTTTAATAAATAAAAATAATTAAGAATTTATGTTTGAGAATTTTTCTTTTCAGAGCAGTGAGAAAATACCTTTGAGTTTGATTTTTTTTCCCCTTTGTATCTGCTGTAGATACTATATTTGCTGTCAAGATACCAGGTGGTGGACAAAACTTTGCAAAGGTCAGAGAAAATGTCTTTTCAATACAATGAGACAGTGAAATGCTGAACAGGGAACCCAGTCCTGGAAGGTTACCATTGGCTGTGAATGATTTCATGAGTCAAAACCAGTACCTGGACTTGCTTTATGGTTTTGCATTAGAATGATGGCCTTAGCCTGCAGTACTGTCATCCAGATTTTTCTGATGTCTGTTACCAATACTTTTTTCTTTTCCATGGTGAGGTGTGGTTTCTTAGAGTTTACACTTTCACCTTCTGGATTTCTGTTTCAAGGTCACTTCCTTGTGACTTGGAGCTTTGATGAGGAAGTTCCAGCCTCTTTGTTTCCAACATGCTTTCATGCGTGATATACCTCCTTATAGACATGGCATATCTACTAAAGAAATTATGATTATCAAGTTGGCACAGTCTGCCTATGGCCTGTCAGGGCACCTGGACATTGCTGAGTATTAATTCTTCTGCACAGTGTGAATTAATGGAAAGTTTTAAATCCTGAAGTCTCTTCTCTAACCTGCTGATTTACACAGCACTGCAGAGGGAGCATTATCAAAATCGGGATCTGAATGACAAAGGAACTGACCATGTGAGTTCTTGATGAATTTGCACAATTTGCGATAATTAAAGCTTAGCAAGAATTGAGAAATTACTGTGAAGAGCAAAACACTTTTATACAGCTTGAAAACAGATGACTTCAGACGCCATAAGGTTCCTCTCTTGTGACACCTTTCAAACAGCTCTCACAGACTTCAGCTGGCACCAGCTGATGCTATAAAGAGAGAATTCAGTCATCACTGGCCTTTTCTGATTTTATTTCTAGAGGGGAAGAAGAGGTCAGAGTGGCTAAAATGCAGCTGATATATGTCTCAAAAGGGTGAATATTTTAAAATGCGTTTTGTTTCTTAATGTGACTGCCTCTGTAGTCAAATGAAAATGAAGGTGAGAGCAAAAAATCAAGAGCAAATACTGACTGAGAGTGATCTTAAGTTCAGTACAGTTCTTAAAGTTCATCATAGGTTCTTGTACTTTTCACGTGTATGTCCCTTTCAGCCTGAGGTCCCAGGGTGACTGTTCACACAGACTAGAAAAGCACCAGTTTTCCAAATCTCCAGCAGGTTTCCATTTGACATTCATATGCCTGGTTTTGACCTTACTTGTCACATTTCACCAGCTGCAGGCTGCTCCTTAGTCACAGTATCCCCAGGGTTTCTGGAGATTTTGTAACTATTTAATAAATTATGAGATAATAGATATTTGGAATTGATCAGATCAGTGGGTAAAAGTTGTTTTGGGAGCTCAGAGAATGACATGCTCAGTGCCTGTGAGGAGCTGTGCTGCTCTTCTCTTCTGCTCCCTCCTGGAATAATAAATAACCTGTGGTGCTGTCCAACAGCTCCAAAGACCCAGAGCTGCACAGGGTGAGGAGAAAGAAGGCACCAGTGTCACAGCTTTGGGCTGAAGTGGGTGTAGTGTGACTGGGTCATAATTCCCCAATGCTCATGGAAAGAGAAGCAGTGATGGAGAGAATAATCTCTGCACTCCAGTGTCATGTACTAAGCCACAATCTACTCAGAAAGCTTATTTCTGTATGCTAATAAAATGGAGCTGCCTTTCTGAAAAGTGTCAATGTCAGCACAGCATGCACACTTGTATGCAGACTTTCATAGTGGAAAAAAAGAGTTCATAACCTCTTTTACTCTAGTAATTGCTGTTCTTAATTAATAAGTCTTTGTTATCTCCAAATTGAAGCAATACTGTGAGCTACTCGTGCTTCCTGCTTGGCTTTACTTAATCGTGCAGCCATTTGAGTCAGCCCTGCCTAACCTGGATGCCAAGTGCGTGTGCTGATGTGCTCCCCTGCTCTGAGGGGATCCTTCCTCAGCGAGCTGCCCCTGTGGGCCTGAGCACGTGGGAATGGCTCTGTGCTGTGAACGTGCTGGCCCAGCACACTTGTTTCACTGCCAAAATGCCTCACAATCAGCCATCATTCTTCAGTATCACATTCCCTTTCAGGGAACTCTCCTGACACAGGCTTTTGTTTTCTTCTTTCGATCTTAAGGTGAGGTGCTCAGAGATCGGGGAGTAAAACCTGCCCTGAGACTTGGGAGGGTTTTGTATGTTTTGCCCACTGCCTCCCTTCCAATGCCAAGGTAGCGGTGGCCTTGAAAGCCACTTTTTTTTTTTTCTTTTCTCACTTTCCTCCCCTTCTCTTTAGCTTCCCAATGCCCTCTGAACATGTGTTTTGAAGGATTATACTAAGAGACATAGGACTGAAATATAGATAAATTTAGCTGAAAAAGCAATGCAAGCCCCCCAGATTCTGTAGTTAGGGCAGATGGCATAATCTGGCATGCTAGCAGTGGAAAGCCTCACACAAAATCCAGCCCCGTGACCTGTAATTCACAGTGGGGTGTAACCAAGGGGTTTCACTGCGCCTGACTGGGTACCAGGCTGCACAGAGCTCTCTCAGACTGTAGGTGCTGGCAGTGCAAGGTGAGGCTGCCTCTGCTCGAGACTGTTGCGGTTGTGGTGGACCAGCAATGTAAGCAATGTGAAGTTTGCAGGTGGAGGGAGTATCTCAGGATGTCAGCTGGGAAAAACTGGTGGAGAAACAGCCATTCAAGAGACAGAAGCTCAAGTATAAACTCACCGTTCTGATGTTACTATAAAACTGAAGAAACCCCAAACTTGTCCAGCCTTTCCAGCTCTACCAGTTGGTCTAACAAGAGATGTTAACCTCTACCTTCTAACTTTTAAGGCATTGCATTTTCCCTGCTAGGAGCTACACAGTTAGAGGTTGTGGGCCAAGTTTACCGAAAAGAATGGCACTTCCTAGCATCACTGGCTCACTGGCACAATGAACTTCATCCAGTCTGTCATGTTTCTTCAAACCCCCTCAGGTGGGAGGACAGAAGCAGATCTATCTTCCCACCAAGGTGTCAGAGAAGGTCAGCATAGTAAAAAGACCAAATTGATGTATTTTCTATGCCCTTTCCTGATCTCTCTTCCCTCTCAGCACAGCTCACTCTTATGGCTGCAGCGGTCAGTTCTAGGATAACAGCAGACTCCCCAGGGTCCTTGGTTATTGTTGCATAAATCCAGCTCTAGCCCTGTATAAAAAGCAGTGAACAAATGTGACATAAAAAAGTGAACGCTGAGAATAGAGCATTTGATGTATTGAATCACACCACTGATCATCACTTTTGCACTCTTTTGTCTACTCTGATTTTATGCACAGAATTTTAATCCTGTCTCTCAGTGTTCGTGTAACATCGTAGTCACACAGTTTTCTTACCTTAGCGTGAGGTTCTACCATGGTGAAGCTTGCAGGAGCTTTCCTTCCCTTTGGAATTCATAGCCATCTTTATTTTGTTCCCAACTGTGAGGATGGAACAGCATCCACTGCTGGTGCTGTGTTCCGGTTGGGCAGAGTGAGTTCTGTAAAAAAAAAGAAAGAAAAGTTGGGAGCATTTCTTCCCTTACTGGGGAGGCTCGGCAACATTCTCAGGCTTGGGCTGTGAATGGGACTTGGTATTTTAAAACTAAGCAGAGTCCATAGTCCTTTCACAGTCATGAATGATTGCACATAGTGCTCTTAGTTTATTAGTCTAATGTTTCACTTGCTTTCACATTTTTGAATGGTGATTTCTGCATCCCCAATAGGCTGGAGAAGTCCTGGAAACAGGCTTAGTATTGCATATGGTTGGAAACTTCTGGGCAGATGTTTTTCTTTGGAAAAATGCTTGTTCATTGCAACTGAATGGTGCTGGGGGCATGGATTTTGATTTTACCTTTTATTATTTTTTTTTTTTGCACTTGTATTTTGCTGTAGGTTATGCTATTGTATAACTCTAATTTTACTTGGTACAAGTCAAAAGGCAGAATAAAAAAAAAGTGAAAACAAAAATGAAATGTTTTGATTTACTCGATTTTTAATGCTCTTCTGCGGGAAATTCCAATTTTTCAGTCCTTCTGGAATGAAGCCATTTTTGCAACTTCAGTAGTTCATGTGAGAGGCATTTTGGAATTGGCCAGCGCTGTGCACTGCCCTGCACTGCTCGTCCACCTCTTTCCAGCTGGCTGTGCTGTGCAGCTTTTGCTGGGGTCGGTGGTGTGACCTGTCAGGAAGCACTGGAAAGGTTGTCTAAGTATCAGTCTGGAGAAAAGACTGTGGCAGCAGTGAGCAACTTCTGCTGGAGCCAGGAAGAAAAGATTCCTGGGAAGTGGAACAGAGATGGAGGAGCCTCGCTGGCTGCGGTCCTGGCTTCGGAAAGTCTGAGGGGAGAGTTTCAGTAACTTTATTTATCATTTGCATGGCAGCGTCCTCTGCAAAAAGGAGAGGAAACAATGAGAGTCCTAATAAATTAAGAAAAAGGTAGAGGGGAAAGAAAAAAGAAGGAAAAAGTTGATGGAGTTTTCGCTTTAAAAAAAATAGTAGCAAAAGTACTGAAAAGTTTGTTAGAGGAAGAAAAGGGAAAAAATGTAAAGGTAATGGAGCAAGAGCTGACTCCTTGTGCCTTAAACACGCTGAGAGAAAAGACAAGATGGCAGTGACTGAGAAGCTACAGAAACTGAAATTATAGATAAAAGGAGGGAGAAAAAGGAAAGAAGAAAATCAAGTGAGGAAGAAACCAAGAACATGGTGAGGTTCCCTTCCTAGTAATTTTGTGGAAATGAACAGTGGTTCTGGGTGTGAGGTGCTATTTTCTGTATTGAGCGAATGATAAGCGCCCCGACTTTTGGTACATTTTCCCATCTACTTCAGTGTCTGGAGAGGCATGATCTTGCCCCAAAGTCTGGCAACAGGAACAGGTCATGCTGTGAAGTTCTATCACTTTTAATTTATCTGGCCACCATGGATGTCACAAGGAAGGAGTATCTTGCAATTACTCTTTAATTATATGATTAGTTAATAGGGTTTCCTATTAAACACCATGTAACTATGTGGAGATTACCATGTAATTACCTTTAGAGGATCCAAAACTAATTAGCATATAACCTGTATTCTTGCCTTGTGGTTCAGAAGGCTATAATCTTGTAATGATATGGTGCTCACTGTGTTGTCAGCCTGCCACTACACGCTGATTTCCATGTAGTTAAACGCACAGTAGTTTTCACACAAGTAGTATTTGTGTTCTGTTACCAATTGTCCCATAAACTTGTGCCCCTGTTGGCACTGACAATGACTTCAACCAATTACATTTTCAAATTGCCTCTGTGAAAGTCTTTTGTTGTACTCTTTGCTTGCTGCTGTGCTGTAAACTCAGCTGGGTGTGAGCAGTAACAGCAATCCTGAGGCAGGAGACTCGATTCATTTGCTTCCTGCATTTGCTTCACCAAATCCAGTGCAAGATGCACATGTCCGTGTTACTGTTGTTTACTGTTCATCTGTGGAAGCAGTGGCTCCTGGGTAGTGAATGCTGCAGGTAAAGCACCAATTCAATAATCATAATAAAATAATGTGTACTTTAAAGATAAGCATCCCTGCCCAAGTTTAAGTGGAAGTAAATTCCTTCGGTGTTGTTTCACTTTTAAAATTCAGCTGAACTACTGGTGAGCAAAGCTTGCTTGCTTAATAAATGGAGGCTAGGTTTTGTCTTTTACCAGACAAATAAAAATATTTTTAAAATAATGGCTCTATGATTTTACATAGAAAAGAGCAAATAAACTGTGTTTATCTGCAATCCATTCTTTGCTATTCGGTTTCTAATGAAGAGCACCATCATACCTCTTGGCTGGGATAGAACAGGAAAAATGATCACTATAAATACAGTTTGGCTGATTTTTCTCAACTTCTACCTTTCTGAAATGCATTCCCTATGTTTTACAGTTTTCTTTGACTGTAGAGTAACCTCAAACACATAAATCAGCTCTGTTGTCCCCCCATTCCTCCCCACCTTTTGCTCAGAGGGCTTTGCTAAGCCCTTCAAGGAGGACCTGGAAGACACTCGTGTTTGAAGTGATGGCTAAGACATGCTAACAAGGTGGGCTGGTTGTGGTTTGGGTCTGATTCATTCAGTGGCCCAAATAGTTTGTGTCCTGTTAGAGTTCTGTCACCTGCAGGTACAATAAATTCACATTCCCATGTTCAGGCTGCCCAGAAAATTATTCAGTAGGAGGAGACCCCAGGTGAAACCAGATTGCTGCAGGTCTGTGTCCTTCTCTCTGACAGTGGCATTCTGCTGGGTTTGAATGTGTAGGTTTTTTCCCAACCATTTCTGTACCCATCTTCCAATATTTTCATCTACACTATATTTCTCTAGCCTATGTGTACTAGGAAATATAATGAGGAACATTGTCAAAAGCCTTAATAAGTCAAGATGATGTGCACTTATTCCTTTCTATTGCCATGTCTGCTTACTGACGAAAAAGGAGATTACAGTACCTTGACATGACTTGTTCTTGGCAAATCCATTATTGGGCTTTTACTCATCTCTCTCTCTCTTTCTCTCTCCTCCCCCTCCCTCTTCTTCTAAGATCTTTGAAGTAGTTTGTTTATTTGCTGCTTTTCCTTACTGCTTTAAAAAGCAAACCATCTCTGAGACTTTTTTATATATTACATAATTTATCTTTATAAAATTCATTATGTCTCCCTATCAACCCTTTCTGGTTGTATCTCTACAGTGTCTAAGATACAAAACCTGCTTCTGCTACAATATTTACACAGATTGGCCTGAAATTCCCTAGCCCCTCCATTCACCTCTTTTAAATAAGAGCATGATATTGTTCTTTTTCCCTTTTTCTAGACATCATCATCTGCTAATGCTTGCGACACTGTTTCACCTACTCCTTCAAGTATTCCATGATGAAATTAGCCTGACCAGCTGAACTGAAAACATCCAGCTACTCTCTGATATCGTTTTTGCTTTTCCAGGCAGCTGTATTAACCCATCTGTTGTTGGTACTACTAGTGTTAGCAAACTGATTCCATGAATTCAATTCTTTCACCTCTTACATATCTACTGACGGCTTTCTCCCCTATGACCAGCAAGCCAACTCTTGTCTTGGTCTTCGCTTTGCTAATAACCTATTTATAGACATGCACTCTTCTTGCCTGGGGTGTTTCTTCCTCATTGTATCTTATCCAGCTCTTTTCTGATTTTGCTCCACCTTTATTTTCTTCTGTGCCCTAGCTTTACACTTTCGAGCATGTTTCCTTCTTGTCTTGAGAACAGCGGAGAGCTTATGATACAGAGAGATGAGGAGATAAGCACCACTTTATACTTGAGTATTCTGAATAGATATATGAGATCACAGGTATGTGAGACGTATAAATATACAACTACACAGGAATTCAGATGCACAAGTGGACACAAGTTTGGCAGAACCAGAATTGGAGAAAATTTTCCTGTGCTACAAGTGGTCTCTGCAGTGGTGTGGTCTTTTCTGTGCAGTGGTTAAGGTCCAGCTTTGCTGCATGTTGTTACTTGGGACTGATGATGTGGTTTATCATTTCAAAGGAGATTTGTAGGAACTGAGATCAGGCAGAACACCACGGAACAGACAACTCTCTCACTGTGCAGGAAAGCTGCAGGATAAACTTGGAGGCATCTTGTGTCTTCCAGATTGTTTGTATCGGTCTTAATTTTTCTCTGTCATTCTTCTCCTTCTCACATTTCACCTTTCTCGTCTATCTTGAGATGTCAGAGAACTGAAAATCCACGTGGAAACAGGGAAAGCCCAGCATGTCCAGGCCAAGGTAGAAAGTGTCAGGAAGTCAGCAGGTGCTCTCAGCTGCAGTGTCTGTTAGTGGGCTGGGAGTGAGCCACTGCCTTTGAGGTTTTTGTGGGGCGCTGAAGTCGGTGGTGGAAGTGGGATTCTTATAACCAGAGCGCTGGAAGCTGCACTAATGATGGGGTTTGCTGTGAAGTCCTCCTTGTCATTTTGTGTGATATCAGGAGCACAGCAGGACTATCGTATAGCACCGGAATCTTGTATGCCTGTATTAATTTTAGGGACACAAATGAGGAGAGGAGCTTTGGCAGCTCAGTTACTTCTGTTTGCTTGAAATCTCTGAAGGTGACAGATCTGTGGGCTCTTTACCAACACTGCAAAAAGAATCAGTTTGTTCACCTGGGGATATACTTATGCTACTTTGAAATAAATGATCTGTAACGAAGCTGTTTTCACCTGGGGTGCCTGAAATCTGGTACTTGATGAGAAGATGAGTACACCATCTTTGTCCATCGTTGTCTACTCTCTGGTCTGTGATGTACTAAATAACTTTGGAACATGTTGTGCAGCTTGTGCTGGCTCTGAACCAGAAGCAGCTTTGTGTGTTTGATAATGAGATCGATGCCATTGGGGGCAGACTCAGTGCTCACTCTCAAGTTTTGTGCATGATGTTTTGTGCTGTCTGCCAGTAAAAGATTTCTGCAGTACTCAAAGTCTGGCTGCCTGGAACCTTTTTAATTTTTTTTATTGTTAATTTCTCTCCTGTTACGGAAAAATCCTGGTGATTTAAGAGGGTACTGTTCGGGGTGGTGAGTATATACGTAGTTGTCTAGACTCTTAAATGCAGGAGAGGGAGAGATTTGTGGGATATGTTAAGTTCAGATCTGGGAACAGGTGCAGTCTCTTTCTGAGGTAGTGATGAGGATATTAAAAGAATAATATCCTAAAAACACAGAAGTTTAGTAGCTGACAGAACAGATGGAGTTCACTTTCCGGAAGCATATGAAATGTATCGGGGCATTCAAAGTTTCATTTCTTTAAACTTCCTCTCCTCACAAGAGCTCTGTTTCTTTTACCTGTTCTGAGTGGAGCAGGAGAGAACATCCTGACCGAGTCATAGCACTGGTGTTTTACTGAGCTTAACTGGAGCAGTGCAGTGTCTGATTGACCCTGCACTGGTGCTGAGCTGCAGGGCTGTCCTTGGGGTCGCTTCTCCTTCCCTACCTACAGGCAGAGTCACTTGGCCGTGTGACACAGACTGCTCCCTGGGATGGCAGATACACTGAGGGTGGACCCTTTACTTCCAGCTTTTATTGGTTCTGCTCCCAGATCTCCAGGTGGGACTGGATACCTTGGCTTACCTCCTTCTGAATGGGGTGCTGGGATCTGGATAACACAGCAGTGGTGCGTTTTGAAAGTTGTTCTTGAATTGTCCCAAAGAAAGATTTATTTAACACAATTTAATTTGGATTTGTTTAGTCACCTATAGTAACCTTTCTCTCCTCTCTTTTATAAAATGTCAATTTTAAGAGTGCATTTTTTCCATCCATCTTTCTGAGTCTCAGTTGAGAGCAAAATACAGTTACTCGTCAGCAGCTGTGCATGAAGAAGTTTTCTTAGGAACAGTCTGCTGTTTTCCAAATATATTTTTTTTTCTGTTGCAGTGACTCAGTAGACAAAAAATCACCCCAAGCACTGTGGTGTGTTTAAACTCTATGGTTATCTGTCCACAGTTGGAATAAACAAGCATAATTTGTTTAGAAACTTATATTACCCTCTACTGTTCTCTGTTGTAACTCACTTGAAATATTCACCCTGCAGATGTTGAAAAGGTAGGTATCAAAATCATCTGCTTGTGCTCCAGCCCTGCTATGGAAATGTTACTAAATTGTGTCATACTTATTTACAAAGCTACATGACTTAAGTGAAAATAAGTCTTTCAACTGTAAATATTTTACCTCTCAAAATACTACTGAAATAACTTCTGGGAAGAAAAAAAAAAAAAAAGGAGTTCTAACAAAAAAGAATGGCTAAATGAATTCCATATATATAAGATGGAATATATATATATTTGTGCTTTTCAAACCAAAACTGACAGGAGACTGTTATGAAATGTACTCTGACCATAGATATTCATGGATAGAGTAAGACTTGGCAATGGAAAAGGCTTGTGCACGATTCATGTTTTATATTCACATGGCATTACCTCAATCTGTTATCGTACAAAGCTATGCTTAGATAATCACTAGAACCATGATTACATTTTAACATGTTTGGCACAATGTTTGAAGGTGTACAGACATGATATAATGTACTTTTCTAAGCTGTAATATGATGAACATGTGTCTTAGCAGCCTTTGCCACAGACGTTTCACGGACTGAGTATCCCAAAACCATTACAGTGTCTCAGATACTGAGACGATTGTTTCTCTTTTTTTGAGCAAAAGAAATTGAAGTCTTCATTCAACTTGCTGGTTACGTGAAATTGTTTAAGTACCATAATTTGTATCTCTAGGTTTCTGCTTTTAAATCTTCCAAGGGTCCTGTCCTTAGGCTAAGTTCACAGTCATAAAAAATTGACAGTGAATCTAGTCTTCAATAAATTTGAATTAATTTCTGAATCTTTGCTGTTTCTATGATGTGCATTTGATAGAAAAATGGTAGTGCCCTACTGCCCATATTAGAGATTCAATTTCAAGAGGAGACTCGGACTGTTTCCACTTCTGAATCTGCTACATTATGTGGCAAGGCAGGACTAATGTGCTCTGTATGGATGATATCCCCTGCAAAACGAAATTAAGAAAACTGGCCAAAATTATACTCATGATCACTAAATAGAATTCACATTCACAATAGAGCACAGATGAAAGGGAAAAAAGTGACAAAATAACCGATGTAAAGTACTTTTCAGCATGGTGCCATGTGATTTTGGGACTCTTAACGAAAAGTGCAGAATTAGGCAAAAAAACATTTAAGAAGGGAATTAAACGTATAAATGAATTTCAAGTGGAATACATTGCTTGATGATGTTGACTGACAGAGCATTATGGTAACAAAGAATTATATATAAAACCAAGTATTTGTGCCTCTTATTTGACCAGAGTTTGTACACCTTGAATGAAAATCGTGTCCTTTTTCTTTACCTCTCAAAAAGCTGTGTATTTAATCTAAGCTAATCTTTTAAACATGGTGTGTAGTGTCACGGGAGAAGGAGAGACAAGGAGCTATTTCCTTAGCATTTTAAAGCATTGGTTTGGCAACGAGCTCTCTATCTGCACCAGACAGACACTTCATCAGGTCTGGACAGCAGGAGCTCTGCTGCTCATGCAGAGCTTGGGTGGCTGACACTGCCTGTGATGCTGCGTTCGGTCTGTGGGCCGGGGCAGGGACACAGTGACACCACACAAAGCTCCTGCAGGACTGGGACGTGAATATGATCTATAGTGATTACTCTTCTAATATCATCTGTGTCTAGACAGATGAGTATGCTCTTGTTAGCTGATGAGTTGTGTTAATGGCATTGGTAGCGATGTGTCTTCAGACAACCATTTACTTCCTCTGAGAACTGCATTTACGATGTTCCATGAAGACTGTACACAATTCAATAGATGTTGAAGAGCCTCTGAATGTTTTTTTTCACAGTCTTGATGTTTTATTTTAAATAGCATGTCATTTACAAGACTCCCAAAGACAGATAGCTTTCCCTGCTAGCTCGCAGTCACTCTGCAATTATATAGAACAGACGTGGAAATGATGATGGTGGCGTCTCACTGCTGCATTTTGCTGCTGCTGTGATCTAATGTATTCCAGCAACAAGCTATTCCCCCTGCATTTTGTATTCATCAGATGTCGACATTAACACACTGTCACTTCTAGCAGCTATACTGTCTTTTTTCAGACTTGTAAAATGTTTTCTAATCTAGAAAAAGTGTCACCATATAACTGCAGCTGTAAAGGTGGAAGTTGTCCAGTGCAAAAGTAGGGTGATGTCTTACTTTTTAAAGTCTTATTCTGAGTCTTAAGATGCCTGTAGTGGCCTTTATGGAGTTAAGTGTACAGGACCAAATTTCTCATGCTGTAAGCTTAACTTTTATTGTTCTCTGTACACATCTGCTTTTGACAAAAACACTGATGTGATGTGCACAGAGACATTTGTAGCTATTGTTTTAGTTTGTTTTCTTGATGACAGTCTTAAAACACCTGTTGAGGTTCTGTCCATCCTTGACCACAAGATAAAAAGCAGAAGAAAAAAAGGATTATATACACCAGATTTCACTTACAGTGTTTCACATCACACTCATGCTATTCTCTGTGAGGTTCCATCCTTTCCTAAATACACTGCACCTCCCTGGGGAACGTTGTTTACTTCACAGAGGTATCATCTATCCTTAGAAAAGTTCACAGTTCACACAGTACATTCTGTATCTCCTTTTTTATCTCTGTGATATAAAAGTCTGTCAGGTTAGTTTTTATAATGGAACAAAACAAGGAGCTCTAGAAAACAAAGGAAAAGTATTTGTTTGGTTTTCATCCCCATGGCTGTAAATCCAGAGATCAAAGAAGTATTGAAAGCGCAGCATACTGAAACAGTGAGTAGAGAAAATTTTCTCAGTGTGAGCTGGATATTAATACGTGTGGAAGAGCCTGAAAAAAATACAAAAGTTTTTCACCTCTTATCTGTTTATTTTTCTCTACATATTTGGTTTACAAACACATATTGCAATGAAGGTTCTTTTAACACATCCTACTGGTTGAAGATTTAATTTCTTGTACATATCTAAAAATACATAGAAAGATAAGAAAAAAGTCTGCATGCAGCAACTTACCACCATGTGAGGACTTCCTCTGCATATGCTCAGTGTTTTAAAACTGCATCAGCAACAAAAAACTGCACACACAGCCTTTACTACTGACCTGTGCTAACTCTTCATTCACCAGACAAAACTCCCCACTGGAATTTTTTCCCTCAGCTAGGTTGTACCAAGGCTGCACTTTTGTGCACTGTAGAGAGCTGAAGAATCTTCAAGATCAAAGCCTCATGCCTGAGCATAATCTTGTTCCTGACATGTCATGCCAGGCCCTTTCCACTGTGAGTGCTTTGATGCAGCAGCAGTCAGGAAAAATAACAAACCAAGAACAAACTGAGAGGAAGGAGGCAATGCAATGTGTTCTCACGGCTCTAGGCGTCTGCATTAAAGCTAATATGTGCAAACCCCCTGTTTGGATAGGTTTCTCTTCTCTACTATTGTTTTTCTCAGTTTCTGTTTCCACTGTCATGTCGGGAGACTTCATTCTCATGTTCTTTTAAGGGGAAAACATAAAGGATGCAGGACAAGAGCAAGAGTATTTCCAGTCATTCTCAGTGGAAGGAATGGTGCAACCCCCCTTGGTTCAGCCAAACCTGCAGCTGGCCATCAGTGAATGGAAATGTAGTGTGTGATATTATGCAGTATTGCCAACCTGGGAGGTTTGCAACAACCTTGAAAACTCTGTGTTGCCCTTCTATGGAGCCCTTCTCTGCTGAAGAGTGGATGTTCTCAGTGACAGATGCTCAGTTCCGAGTCTCCTAAGGAACCATCAACTTAATTTGTTCTGCCAGAAGAGGCCAGGACACAGGGCCGAGAGTGGACATCAGAGATGTGGAAACTCAGGAGAACCTCTAGGACTTCTGAAAAGGTAAGCAAGGTTCCCAAACAGAAAATTGTTGAGTGCACGGATGAAAAAACCCTTTGTGAATCCTATTTGAATGGTACAGAATTTCAGTGATGCCCGGAAATGAGGGAAAAAAGAACAGCCTTGGAAGTCAATGAGGAGCAATACAGAAAAGTATAATGCTGCTGTAATTACTATTTCAAACATGACTTCTGGCAGGAGCCAGAAAAAAAATCTTTCTTCTCTTTTCCTCCTGGTAGAATAGGACTGCTAGCACCCTGGCTAGGAGTTACATTGAAATACCATGTTCCCACTCAAAATCTTTTCACCTGAAGCAGATGGCAGTTCCGTGCAGGAGGTCTCCTTGGTTTCCTCTCTGTAGAGAGGACAGACAAAAACGGTTGCAAAGGGAAGAAGGTTTTTCACTGGACTCAGGGCGTGGTCCTGCACTGCTGAGGATCTGTTTGTGCAGCTGCAGCCAGAGCACCTCAGAAGGTACCACAGTACAGCAGAAGACAATTGCCCAGTTTGACAGCAGTTCTGAAGCCCCTGGGCCCAGCTGTGCCCTGAGGTGCTGTGAGGTGTGTGTTGGCCATCTTTCAGCTGCAGACACCTGAGCCCCAAGGAACAGGTCTGGAGTTTTGTGTCTGTGGCAGGTCAAGCACATTTCTTTACCCAGCTCCTCCAGGTGTGTGAGCATTCAATAAAAGCCAGAAGAAAAATGGCTTGGAATTAAGCAGATATATGATCTCTTTGTACTTGCACCTTTACCTACGGGGAAGTTCTATTAAATTCAGTAAAAATTTGCACAAGATGAGATTTTAGGAATGAACAGGAATATGGATTAAAATTGCTTTTCTATGCTTGTTTATGGTGACATTTTTTATATACTAGAGAAGTTACAAACCTGTAGAGATGATGGTGAGAAGTTCACTTGATGAAAAAAACCCCATTGGATTGCATTTAGACACAATAACCTAAACAGCTACTCCCAAGCTGTCATCTGCATTTGCTCCTCCTGGCCTGTCTGTAAGGATCTGCCAACCCATAACCAGCAAGCCAGGAACCAGTAGGGGATACAGAGATTTTCTTCCTCATTTCTTCTTCTTTACCTTATCATGAATTAATGTCAATAGCTGATTTTACCGAGTTTGCCAAGGCTCACAGCTGTTGTATGTTCTTACAGCTTCCTTTGTATCTTGTTTCTTTAGGTTGGTTGCTGTGATTACTTAAACTATCTGCTTTTAATTAGCTGTCTATGAGCAGGTGTTTTTAAGGTGCCTTTAGGTAGATTTCACTTATTCTTGGTTTTTGCATAATGCAGGAGGTAGTGTGTGACAGGGGGTGTTTCTCTGGCACAGTTGCACTACCATTTTTCTACCATCTTTGCTTTTATCAATAAAAATCCTTTGGATTATTCCTTTTCTGCCAGATAAGCAGAAAAATCCCCTTCTGAGCCACAGATGATATTATTGCATATGGGCAATGCCAAGCTTCTACTTTTGCTTTCATTATTGTAATAAGAAATTTTCCTTTCTCATATGAACAGGAGTAAGTGCTGATAACAGATAAGTAGAGCTTGGGTTAAATTCCACCCATGATTAAGTGATGTTAATGTTTGTACTTTTACAAATGTTGCCTGTAGTAATTGCACCTAAATTCCCTATGTTTTTTCCACCTTCAATCATTAGGCTTTGTCACCTGTGTGGTAAGACTGGAATTCATTAAAATAATACAGCACAAATCCAAGTGCCCTTTATCTATTATTCTCTCATCTGCAGTTTCTTGCTCCTTGGACATACGAATTCCTCAAACTCTGATCCAATAGCAGCACTTAGTACCTGCATCAGCAATTAGAAAACAAACACAAAACCCAGAGGAAACAACCCCATAATGTGCTGCCATTAGAAGAGCTAGATGAGAAAGCTGCTACACACACTATGGTCATAATGAGATGTTTGCATCATGTGATTTTTAAAGTGTTCTATTTGCAGTTAACCATTAGTTGGTCACTGGAGAAAGGTGACATCCTTCAAGATGGCACATTATCCTAGTGGATATCCTATCCTAAAAAACCTATGGCTATGTACTTCTGACTGGAAAACATGCTGATGGATTGATTCAAGCCAACCAAATCAGCCCATTTCAAACTCTTGGGGATTTCTGAAGAAAGATCTAACACCCACGCAATGTGGATCATCCTCAAAATCTTCATTCCGTGCCATGAAAATTCAGGGAAGTTTTCTCTTCTGTCTCTCATGGAAACAGGCTCAAACATGTTATCCTGCCCACAGTGACGGCAGCATCAAAACTGGCAGACTTTATGTTCATTGCAAGAACGTAATTGTCAACCATTGATATCTGAGAAAGCTGAGCAGGGAGTGTTCTCCATTGTTAGACATAATCAAAACTAATAAAAATTATTTTTCATAGACTGTGACTAAAAAATATTGAAACCTTTTAATTCAGGAGAAACTCACACTTTATAGTCACACAGATCTACTTTGACTAAAGATTAGAAATGTGTAGTATAATTTTTTTTTAAAGGTCAATACATTTGCCCAGTATATATTCTCATAATTGTTTTTGTGACTTGAAGCGGGTGTAACTTGTATAAATGTGAAATGACTTGTGAAATAAACACAAGACTGTTTTTCTACAGCCAATGATTGTAGATGCTACTGAATAGAAAAGACTCAAATGATTTTTCTTTGTAGATGCCATTCTGTTTATACAAATACTTACATTCTAGTTTAAACTTTATGTTTTATAATAATATGTAATGAAAGTACTGTATACAATAGTGAAGCAGTCACTGAGCTAACAGAGACTTTCCTTAATCTTCTTCAGAACCATCTCCTAGATGAAACCTTGTCTTTAAGTTCAGGGCAAAGACGAGGAAGTTAAAGAAAACCTCTAATCCAGACTGTCTCTGGAACAGCGTTTTACATGCCCCTTTTTCTTTTTGCATGCTTGTACTGCTTATAGCAGGCATGGGAAAGAACAATGTGAAATATTACAGCCTGTGACTGGTAATCACGTGCATATGCTCTGTGTCCAGTCATATTTCAGTTATAAGAGGGATGCAACAGTCTTAGTGCCAAATCATTGACTCTGCACATCACAGCAAGGTTATGTTAACTTGATGGATCTGATCTGATGAGCTGTATTAATAGTACAAGCTTCTGGACCTCATTTGCATTAGATGTAACAGGGAGAGCAAAAAGTCACAGTAAGAAACATTTTTCAGTATAAGGGAAGGAGCATGTGAGCACACAAATCAGTAGGGTCACTGCCTTTCTGGGGAGTTTTGGCCATCTTCTTCAGAAGTGATCAGAGTTAAAAGAATAACAAAAGTGATGAGGCGCAAAGGCTGCGTGCAAATAAAATCCATTTCCCAAGTGAGCTGCCCACTATCAGTCCTGGAATGTGTTAACTTCACAAGCTGTAACAGAAACAAGAGAAGCTTCTTTTTTCAGTGACGTGCAGAGCTGCCAAACTTATTATCATATCACAGACATTCCCCATGAGTTGTGTATATCCTGCATGCTTGTGCCTTCTTATCACTGAACATTAGAGTCTATATTGCACTACATACTGCTCAGCTGCTTCCCTTTCATGGAGGCTCATTTATCATGTGTTTTGGCTTGTGCAAGGATGAGATTAACGGCCTTCTAGTCGCTGCCTGATTCAGTCCTACTTTTCATAACTGCTCAGTATAGTCAGCTGTATTTGTTCTTGATGGGTGTTTTAATTATAGTTAATCACCTTGTTTAGCTGGGAGATGTACAGGATTCCCTGATCATATATCTGTGAACACTATTCTCCATGAAAGCCAAGCACTATCAGAAAAGGATCCCTGCTCCCCATCTTCAGTGATACTATCCTGTTTCTCCTGTCCCAAACCTGTGTATCTTTAAATTTTCCTCAGTGTATTTTCTGTATGCAGTTGGGTTTTCAACACTGCTTTGTCAGGCACAGACCTCTCTCTTTCACCTTCAGAAGCTTTACCTTCTATCCTTCCTTTGTTTTTCTGATGAAGCCTAAGTAATTCAGCTAGTAGTTATTGAAGTAGGAATGAACATACAGAGTACATTCACTCAATGCACATTTTAAATCCACCTAAGCAAAATGGAGAACACTCTTTATTCCTCTAATGCATTGATGAGGAACAGTAAACTCAGCCAACCGGGGTAAAATTTCTCTGAAATTGTTACTTTATCCAGAGGTTTTCCTTTTCTCAATGGATTTAAATTCTGTACCACATGTAAGTTGCTGCTAAATGTAAGACTTTGCATCAAAGCTGAAAGAGAAATATCCCAAGTTTTTCCTTCCTATGCATGCACGTTGTCTATTTCTCCAAGACAGCAGCCAGGGCATAAAATGAAGAGCACTGTCTTTCAGTGGTGCAAAAAGCCTGTGTTTCAGCAATAGAGGTCTGTCTCCTGGCAGGCACTGCCTAGAGCTTTACTCTTCTGGTGCACTTTGTTTTGCTTTCTATTCTTACGCTCTGTCAGGCTCTTCCCTGGAACCAGTGCCTCGAGACACTTCCCTTCTGGACACCGCTTCTGCCCTCCCCCACACTAACTGCATGTTGAACTCTGCCAGTTCCTCTTTTAAGAATGCAATGTTCCTGAGAGCTGACAAAAATATAATTTGCAGTGGCATTTCATTGAGTTACCCGGCTTTCCAAGGGTCAGGCTAACAGCCTGCAACAGTGTGGCCTGCAAAAAAGAAGTCAATAAGTTGCTTTTCAAAATCAGTAACGCACAAATAGCAAGTCACGCTCCTCTGCCTTGCTTCTGCTCCATCTCTAAAACTTTGAGTTCCCATCTGTCAGTATTTTCTCTGGGACATCTTGTGTCTCAATGTAATCTTCTGTGCCATTTTCTCTGACAACATTCACCAAAAGTGTCTTCAGCAATTAAGGCAACTTGAGGTGAACAAGATCTCCTTTATTTAATTCACACTCCATGTTCTTTGAAGAAATCTCTGGTTGTCTCTTTTCATAAGAAAAGACATCTGCAGCAAACAGTAGATAGCATAGTTCAGTCATGTCCATATTTTGCCTGGATGTGAGAGAATCAGTTTAATAAAGCCCAAGATGTTAACTTCAATACTATTTAAAAGCCTAACCTTCAGTTGAAATATATTTTAAGTTTGTAGGCGAATTAATCACCTGGATAAGAGTCTTTAAAAGACATAAATCTGGAATGCCTAAAGATATTTTATGTCCATAGGTCTGTAGAAGCCAGGGCCATGCTTCTATTTCAAAATCCTCAGGTCGTTTTGTATGGACTGCAGTTACCTTGTAGCTGTGTCCTTGAACTCTCAGCTGCTGGTTCCTGGCCTTCAGCTGAGGAGCGTTTTGGGTTGACTGGATTAGTCCTCCCGGCCTCCTCCAATGCCAAGTCAGACAGATTAGGTTAAATCATTTTGGTAATGGTTAAACTTTGTAGTGAAAGGTATTAAAGTGTTTTCCTGCATTCGTCTTCTGCTTCTCATCACTTTGAAACACCAGGAATTTACTGTCTGGAGCAGCTGTGACATATTTCTTCTTGAACTGCTACAGCTGTTTCCCAAGCAAATTGAGGAGCTTGGCACTGACACCCCTGTACTTTTCCATTTATACTGCCTTTGAAGAGAAGGTCAGATTCTCTTAATAAGGGCCTCTAGTCCTCTGAGGGCTGAGAGACTTCCTTGCCTGTTGGAAAAAAAGGCATCCTGGTTTAGCTGCATGGCTGAACAACAGGTGTTTGAGGATCTGGTCTCAATCCCAGGTCCTAAACACTGACATGCTGACCAGAATGGCTTCTGCCTTAAGTCACTTGATGTCAACTCTTCTTGCCCTATCACTGTGATAAAATTCAAGCAGCTTCTTTGGTAAAACCAGCTCTGGGAAATAGTCACAGTCTGTGCAAGCACCAGGAAAATGATGGAACTGGCCCGCAGAACAACTGTGACCATCGCTGTACCTGATGGATTGCTGCCCTAACCTTGTAGGGGTCTGCTCAGAAGCCAGTGGGGTGGTTGGGAGTGGGTGTACATCACTGGGAACTGAGTTTTATACCTGGGGTCTGTACTCAGCACAGTTCACACAGGAGATTTTTGCTCCCTGAAAACTCCCCAGAAAAGTGCTCCGGAAATGGGGCAGTTCAATGATGGTCAGGACGACATGGGTAACACTGGCACAATAGTCCTGGATGCACTACAGAGGAATATCTGAGTCTACTACAGCCTTTTCACGTGATTAAATTATTTTCTGTCATCCCTTCTAACCCAGGAGAAGCAAAAAAAGCCAGATGAGACTAACATTACTGAGCATTTTTCAAAAATTTAGGATGGTGGCTAATAATTACCTCAGTCTCACCTTAGGAGTAAAATAACAGTAATCAAATGAGCTGGGGACAGAATTAAGTGCTGTGCTTAAAAAGCAACAGTCTGAAAAGAGTAACAGGGGCTTTATGCTGTCATCATAATCAAGTTGAATTATCCATTACATTGATGTTAATAAGAAGTGAATTTTTTTTTCCCCTGGTTGTAGATTGACAAGTGAACCCTATGCATTAGTAGTAGTGCAAATACTTTGTCTAAACCAAAGAAAATCAGAAATTTTTGTTCTCTAGCACCCTTCCTCATGAAGAAACTCAGCTGCAAAGATTTTTCAGCCAGCATGAGGCAAGGCTGCATGTAGGGCAGATCCCAGCATTTGCAGCCCTCCAGCAGCATTTGCAGACTGACACAGCAGCCAGCTGCCCATCCAGCTCTCCCAAGGCTTGGCAGGACTTACAGAAAAGCCCGGTCACTTGGAAAGTGCGGGTTACAGTAGCAGGGGATGGTAGAGCTCTGCAGGAGAGGTTACAAGTATTTCATCCCACAGGGGTGTAAATCTCTCTCCTCAGTGGCTGCTCTAACTGCTTTGGGACTGCAGCCAGCTGGATATTGCATAGCTGCGCTCCTGTCAGGGCCTGGGTGCTAGGCCTCTTTCCAAAGACTGGCAATTAAACCAGGAAAACATTCAGTTGAGGGTTAATTTAAAGCCTTAACTGTAGTACTAACCAGAACAGGAAATTCCATCATTTAGCAGGAGTGGTAATGGTTTTTTGCCCTACAACGAAGGGAGAAGCATGGAACAAAATCTAACAGTATGAATAAATCTTTGTCCCTCTGGTGAATCAAGACTCACCTTTGTAGGTATTTTACTGGATAATTTCAACCTGGTCATAAAGAAAGAGGAACAAAGAAGCCTTTTTGTCCCCCCCAAGAAATGGCTGCTTATCTGATGAGCACTGTGGGCTCTCACTGAGCTCTCCTGCAGGATGCTGCTTGCCAGCACTCAGGGTATGACAGTGCCCTGCTAGCTGTTTGAGCGAGGACTGTGTGAGAGCAAGGATGTCCTTGGGAACAAAACCTCTGTCATGACATGACAGCCTGCGGGTGCAGTTGGGATGAGCTGTTCTCACTGCAGGGAAAAGCTCCAAAGGGATTGCTGATGGCTATTGTACATCTCTGACAGGGTTTCAGTGCAGTCTTTTACCATGTGGAAAACTTGAAGATGTTGCTTAATCTGTTCATTAATTCTTGTGGTTTCTTTTGGCTTGTGAAGAGGCATGGAGCGAATGTAATTTGCCCGTACATCTGTAGTCCAAGACAGACCTGTTGAACTTTCCTTTGAACATTGCTTTTCTACATATAAATATCTCTAGTGGAAGAGAAACTGAAGCGTATTTTTTCCCAGGATGTGTCTTTACTAAGGCTATTAGACTGTTTTTTTAAGCTCTTTGTCCCACTGAACATTTAAGGGCTTTATTCAGACTGTTTAATTCAATCTCCTCTAGCAGCAGGAAACAGTTTTGCTAAACAGCCAGGGAAGGCTTTGAGGAGGATGAAGGTAGTTAGTGTAGCTAGTAGCAAAAAGTACGTGGAAGCTACTCCTACTTTCAATTTTTTTTTTTTTTCCTGTCTGCTTTTTGTTCCCCTCTCAGTTTGGGCAGAGCTTGAGATGAAGAGTGTGTGGTGGAAGGAAGAATGAAAAGCAAGGGTCCTTGCCCTTCCCCTGTTGCTCCTGGATTGCTGACTGCTCACCTGAGCTCAGCCACACTGAGCTCAGAAGGCCTGACCAGTTTTATGATGCGTTTTGCAAGACAGAGTGATGTGACACGGATGCTGATGTCTAGAAGAGGATCTAAATGTGAGTCTTTACAGCAGCTTAGAAAGCTCATGAGCACTCAAGCTCTCAAGCGCCAGCCTTTGCAGTGTTTCTTGCTGGAAAGCTGAGGTTGTTGCTTGGGCTGTCAGCTGAGGTCTGTGAACCCTATTCTTTAGTGCCTGTTTCTCCCTGTGAGGCGTGAAACAGTGGGCTCAGGAGCAGGAGTCACTAGGCAGCAGCGTGGGTAAGATGTTGAACCCAATTCACCTTTGGAAATGAAACGCATATTTATTTCCTCTGCACGGTACTGTTTGCAATCTGGCAAGTGCAATTAGCTCTTGTCTCAGTCTCTATAGATACATAATGCTTTTTGTTTGCCTAAATCCTTCTACAAGGGCTTGTGTGTTTGAGGATTCATCAATAAATCTGCCAGGGTGACTGCTGTATGTTTCTAATTCCTTAACCATTTATTTACAAACAACAGTTGGGTGTCTATGCTGTGCAAATTAGTCAGCGAGAGGAGAATTTAACAAAAGGCAAATGAAAGAGGATTCGATTTTAACTGCTTGTTTTTCAGTTTCTAAGAAAATACACACAGGTACCCATTTTTGTGGCATTTACACCCCTTAGAATTTATTACCAAGTTCTTAATTTTTCTTTTTTTGAGATACTCGCTCTGTGTAGCTGTCAGAGTCCAAGTCTAAAGGTGGGGTGAGCCAAAAATACCTGTTCCATACTTGAGGATATCTTGAGTGAAAAAATATCATTAATTCAATTTAGCATCACTAATGCAATTCTAGTTCTAAAGCACTTCATTTCTATGGAAAGTTTTCATCTGTACACTCTCATTCCTGCACCTTAGTGAGCATGCCTAGTTAAACCTCACCCAGTTTTGCATGGGAGAGTTATGGTGGAAAACAGATTTATAAACTCACAAATTCTGACTGGTATTAAATGTACGTCCTGCTGAGTGTGAGAATTCAGGGACTTTTCAGGTCAGATTTTTCTCTTAGATGTTTCTGTTGCATCTTGAAAGTCCAAGGACAGCTTGATCTAACCATTACTATAACATTTAATTCTTGAGAATCTGAGCAGTTTTCTGGGAGGCTCAAGTCCAGGACAAGATGGAGAACTCCTGAGCCAAAGGGAGGTACTTACAATTAGAGGTATTTACAATTGCCTGGCTGTGAGACTGCTCACTCCAGGATTGTTGGTGGTTTTGTAGGCATGGATGAGCATGGGAAAGGTCACAACAGTGCTTATCCTCACTGCTCTGTCCTGCTAGGATGACACAGTGAAATAATGGGATGAATTTCCATTGGTTCAGAGAATGCTTTTGTGTTTGAATCAGAGAGTATCACAAATACTGATCTGGTTATCTTTGGTATCTGCAGAGCATTGGAGTATTTTCACTTTTCCAGATGTTAAAAGTTTCATCCTACAGAATATGCCTCTTTCCAAAATGTCGGGCTTTTGTATTTCTGTCCAGGATTTCAACAAGGAAATTCTAAATTTGTGTGTGTAGACTATGTCATTCCTGTGCCATAAATCTGACTTATGGATATGCCATATTTACTGTGCATACATTTAGACATTGGAGTAATTTAGAGCCAATCTGATCATGTTTAGTTTGTATCTGCTCCAACCAGGATAACAGATACCCAGAAAAATAGCCTAAGGTCTCCTCTTACATCCAAACATGTCCAGAGCAACTCAGACATACTGCAGCCAGACCAAGAGTTGGACTGTGGCTCACTCATGAAAGAAACAATGTGGTTTCCTCATGCTTTTTGAACCTCTTTAGATGGACTTCCTGCAGTCAGGGATGAGAAATAATGCCATGTTTTTCTGCATGGACTGATGCTGCTACCCTTCCAAAGCAAGCAAGGCCACTGTATCCCACTTTCCAGGAGAAGAAGGAATCTCCTTTAACTGGTGTGGAAGGTCTTGCTCCTCTGCAGACTCAGTCCTTTGGGTCATGCACTCTCATTCCAGCCAAGCCAGGTGCAGTCCCTTTCAGATGGTTGTTTGCTCAAAATAGGAACCCTTCAGCAACCATTTCTCCTTCCCTTTTGCAAATACGAGTTTCCGTTCAAGCTGTGTCATTTTAGGAAAAAGTAAAAAAAGATGGAAGAAGTCTAGCTGCCAGTAGAAAAGGAAAAAGGAAATACGTTGAATTATCCAATGTGTAATGGGAAATGCTGTTGGTAAAATGAGGTGCATGTCTGTCACAACCTAAGCATTTGTCTCCTCCAGAGTAGGATGTTTGATAAGCAGCTCTCTGTTTACAGTTTTGTTGTCACAGCCATATGAACTATTCCTGCTGCTGGGACCACCTTCAATGGGATAGCTCCCTACAGAATTCCTGAGCTTACTAGGTTTGCCGGTGTAATTCTAAATTTGAATGTACAACTGGGTGGAAAGCTGTCTTCCTACCTCAAAACACTGAATGCTAACTAAATATGAAGCTACTTGCAAATGGGTTCTGTATTCATTGGCCGGTTTTCACTGTGGCACCTCATTCTTTCAAGCTATAGAATTGTCCTCTAGTAGGAATTCTTATACTGGATCTTGTTTCCTTCATGTGAATTTCCATAGGTGCACCATTTTAAGGCTCTGCTTCAGCTGCAAGACATTGCAAATGACATAGTGCTATTTAAAGCCAGTGTTTTTCAAGGACAGAAAATCCTTTATTTTGAATCATCCTAGTCAATCAGCTAAAAGCACCAGATTTGTCCTAATCCAATAGTGTCTCCAAAGAGTTAAATACATTCCTCTGGAGCAATGCCACTAAGACAAATTAGATATTCCAAGCAGAACCAGGTTCATTGTGTAGTTTGCACATGTGAGACAGTGCTATTCATGGAGTTTTTATCAAGAAAAGATACAGAACTTGTCAGAAAATAGTATGTATTGGCCTAAATTGTGCAATTCTCATTCATGCTTGTGAACATTTGTACAAATAGACCCATTGACTTCACGATGAAAGTGTTTCATTATGAACATTCCTATTTCAGTGATCTTTATGTGATTTGAAATAATAAAGCACCACAGGCCCATTGACTTCAGTGATACTACTTGGTCCACCAACATGAGTAAGGGCTGTGCAATGTAGTTAAAAGGATCTTAATAACAAAACCTCTGTTATCAAGCTAAATATAACCCCCACCACAACTCTGCCATAGAATAGTCACAAAACTGCCTGGGCACAAGCTCCCCCATCCCCACACATAGACACACATCCCCCTCCAGTTTTTCTTTCGGAACAAAACCAGCTGTAACTAGACTCTGAGTTTTACAAATTGAAAGGAGCTGGTAGCAAAAAGAACAAAAGTGCTAGTGTGCAGAAGCCACCCTGCAAAGAATGTTGGCAGGAGAGGAAGCCAGGCCCTTCCACTGCTGTAACCTTAAACTATCATTTGTTGATATTGGTGTATTTCTAATAAGAGGGGAAACGAGAACACAAGAAAAAGGGAGATGGAGAACTTGAGACCTTTTGGAGACCAGGCTTTTCACATTTTTTTTGTAGCCTGGTAAGGCAGAAGGAACTCTTTATTGAGTGATAATAGCATCCACCGCACAATTTACCCGTACGCTTATGTGAGTGGGGTAGTGCCATAATCTTCAGGCTTTTCATTTTACAGAGTGAAACCAGTAGAGAAAAATGCTTTGTTGCTCAGGTCTGAAGTGCAGACAGATATGGGATTGTGGCTCCAGTTTCAGAGAGAGCTGATGTCTCTCCACTGAGCAAGCTATTTAGCTATCAGATCAAATGGTGTGATCTGGAGCACAGCAGTGCATTGCTCCAGTGTGACAGGACTATGAAGTTTAGTGTCTCTATGCACACGGGGAAGGAGTCTTGGTTAAAAGAAGCACCATTTTAGTAGCAGTGCTGCTGCTTAGAGAGCTGCAAAGCCTGATGCATGGATTAATTTGTAGTTTTGGGCTGAAGGGTTGTTTTTATTTGCAGAGGAAAAAATCTCTTTAAGCGTCCCCTATTACATGAAGGAAAAAAACTAGTGGCCATAAGCAGTCACCTTCTACCTGAGGATCTCTAAGCACCTCAGAAACAGGCAGTGTTCTGGCACCCCTTTGACAAACAAATTGTGACCAACAGAAGTTGTGGCAAAGCCCAGCCTAGCACCCACATGTGCTGGCTTGCTCTCTCTGACCCCAAAACATACCAGTAGAAGGAGTTTTCTATGTCACTTTTACAGCTGCCTTTGACCTTGGGTGGTTGAGGTTGAAATCACAGTTGCAGAGAGGGCAACAACAATTTTGTCCCTCAATGCATTGTGCCAGATAAGGAGTAGATATTGTAATAAAAATATCTCAGAGTCATCAACCCTATATGAATTATCAGCAGCTGTCAGCTTTTATGCTGAAAAATATAGGCCAGTAAAAGACATGGTATCTTTTAAACTTATAATGCTATAAGGATGAAAAATCCAGTCTATTCCAAGGGTTAAACCCAAGCTTCTTCTCTAAAGTTTCTATGGCAACTAGATGCAATCTATAGTGATATTGTAGCTAATGAAATGTTTCTTCCAGACCAACAGGGCAACATGTAGCATTCAGTAATGAGGAATGTCTTTGGGGAAAGAACAGTGGCATAAAAGATGCCTTCTAGCAAACTATATTGGATGATAAAAGCCTGCAGTAAAGTGTGTCCTGAAGCCCAAATTCCCTTCTGTTTATTCACAATGCTTCCTTCATATCAGCTCTGATAATGAGAAGCACTGGTAATAAGAACAGTACTTGAGAAGGAAGAGAGTAAGGAACGAAAATATATTTGATCACTTCTTTAACTGAATCACATTAAAAAAAAAAGCAAAAAAAAAGCTTGTAAAGAGGTCTTTTGTGTGTTTGAAAGAGGTTTACTTTTCTTTATGAGTGGAATAGCTAAATGTTGACATTTGGTGTCAGCATGCTATATCATATCTGTATGTGCTCGTGTATGAATCGTGTGGGTACAGATTAAATCTCTCTCCTTCTCGATTTCTCAGAAGTTGAAATCTATATTAGCCTCAATGCAAACCCCAAACCACACATTTTTTCAGCTGTATTTGGCCCATCTCATGAAAGACAAATCAGTGAAAGACGTGAAAGCCATGCAGTCTGAGAATTCAGACACAGCACTTTGCACCTGAGCAGTGACACGAACTCCCCTGTGTCCTCTGCTCCCTCATGGCAGGGGTTGGCCGTGCTGCCAGGACCCTCTGCTTCTGGGGAGCAACTCCTTCCCTGTGCACAGGGGCAGAGCTCCTCCGCTGCTGGGGAGGGAGGAAAGGCACGTCAGGGCAGGGTGCAGGAGCTGTCTTGTGGCTTTGTGGTCTGCATGGGAAGGCCTCTCCCCTCCTCTGCTCTGCAGGCTGCTTAGACACTTGTGCAAGGCTGCAGCTTTGTCCTTGCAGGCCCTCCAAACTTGCAAGAAATCTAACAAATAAATATGACCCCACATACCTGATTTTAGGCGTTCATGTTTCTGAGTTTCTAGAAATATTTTCCTACGCACAGGCCTTGAAGAACTGTATGAATATTGTTATTGAATATAATTAATATTATTGGAAGGTATCTAGACTTCATGGGTGCCTCTCAGACTGCCTCCTTTCAGTGCAGTTTTTTGTTCCATGTGTGCGCTATGTTCATGTGGTACATGATATATCTGCTCTGCTGTGGTAATGCTGCTGTTGTAGCTATGGCAGTCTAAGAACAGAAAGAAAGCAAACAGAGCCTCCAACACAGAAATGCTTCTTCAGGGTTTGGAAAATAGCTTAGATGCTGAACTGCTTTCTGCTTCTTCCAGTGCTGTAAATGGATTCAGAAAGGAGAAGAAGAGAGTAAAATGGGTGACGTGCAACACAAATTCTTGCCCTGGACAGAGAAATGGGTGCTGTTTTAGCAGGGGAGTTTCAGAAATGCACTGAATATGGAAGTGAGAAGCAGCTTGTGCTCAACACCAACACACTGAGGGGCTGTGGCATGCCATGCTGTGGTTTCTTAGCCACAAGGTAGATGTTTTGTTAGGCCCTGGCGTTTGGGTTTGTTTTGCACTGCTGAACAGTGAGAAAGCTGTGTCCTTTTAGCTGGACCTGTCAAGGATTTTTATGTCCATGGGACACTGGGTGTTTCCATTTACATATCTGCATTTGAAGACTTTTAGCAAATCTAGTTCTAAATGGATCAACTGGTTTGATAAAAACCCTCAGAGATGTATCCCTACCTGTGCACCATTAAAATACAGTAGAAAAGACTAAACTCTAGTGGTGTGCTGGAAAAAAACAGTGTTTCCTTAGGCAAAATTACCAAGAATTTTTTTTGCTTTCTCATTCTTGAAGTGGCATTTACAGCCACAGGAAATAAAGACAAGGCACCTTAAAACATCCTTGTAAACTTTATAGAGTCATTTAAAGTGAAGCACAGTAGTAATTTATTTCCAAAAGGTTGAACTTTGTAAAAATTTTTGTCATCCAGGGAAACTTTCCTTAGCCAGGTTACATTAAAATGTATAATGGCTCTTCTCTGAAAGACCTCATGCCCTCTGTCTCTCCTCTTTTCTCTGCTCATACCAAATATTTTCATGGTTAAAGTATTGATAGTTAAAGCAGCGTTAGGTCCAGAAACTTTATCTTCATGTACAGGGATGATATCTGCCATTGTGTTAGCAGCTGCCTAAAAAGAAGTCCTACAGTATTAAACAGAAGCGCTCTGTTTTCAGCTTTGTCCTTATTTTGGAAACTGTTTGGATCACTAAAATGAAAACAAAACTGCAGGCAAGAATTTATATGCCTGAGAGGAGGATCCTAAAGCTTAATTTTTACAGCCTTCAGTTCTGCGAAATATAACATCTTACTACAGATCTTTTTTTGTTATCTGTTTGAGGTTCAGAATAGAATTTCTGTTTTAGATTTCACCTCTGTGGAAAACAAAACAATCAACGCAGTCCATCAGGATCACAATAAAATCTTGTGTCATCAAAATTCAATGAACTGTTCACGGGCAGCGGGAGCGCTTCAGCAGGACAGACAGTCATTTTGGTGGTCAGGGTATTGCACGTGTCAGCATGGCAGCTGCTGTGCTATGAAAAGATCACTGTGCAGAGAGCTGAGACACAAATAGAGCTGCCCAGGAAACATGCTAAGTTTGCTATGGCCAAAGAAATTAGATTCTTCTGCAAAAGTAAGTTAATTTTGTGATGAGTATATGTTTTGCATTTTTATTCATTTCATGTGAGCTTCATTAGACAACCAGCTCATAAATACACTCACTTTTTTGGAAACAGTCTCAGAATAATTAATGTGTATGAGCACTGATCAGTTATCTGATGAACTGTGTATTGCAACAAGAGAAAAATTTCTTTGGGATGTGTTATGACTTTGCCTTACAAACTGTTAGGAAACTGAAGATACTGAATAAGCCCATCCAGAACATCTGAGGCGAAAAACTGAACTTGCTGGAAGCCTGTCCTCGCTTCTGGCCCTGTGTTTGTCCTGGTGCTCATGTGGTTGCAGAGCAAATTGTTCCAGAGAAGTGATGAAAACTCTTTCTACAGGAAAAGTCATCAGTTCATGGTTAGATCAGCTTTCTGGTCAAGCTGATCAAGGCTAGGAACTCACAAACAGCAGCAAGGGGAAAGACTTAGGTGGATTTAGGCTGTCTTTGAGGCACTCTCTGGGGTTGCTTTTGCATTCCATTGGTAAAATTCCTGAGAAGGGTGTTGGAAGACCAAACCTGTTGTTGTGTACTCAGTGAAATTTGTTGCTTTCAAGAAGAAGAGTCCTGGAAAGCCCTGATATGAGGAGGCTTCTTCTCCTTTGCCCATCAGGTAGATTGAGGTAAGCAGATCTGGGTGCGTAGCTTTCGCTCGCCTTGCTCACAGTAATTTGGCTGGCACAGGGCTACAAATGATTGCCATGGTGAGTGGATTTAATTCCTTCTTGGATTTCTACAGTGTGAAAGGTAGAAAACAGAAAACCCCTTGCTGAATGTCTGCCCTTCTCAGTATTTCAGGAGTCATTTTGGTTCCATACCTAAGGAAAATGTGGTCTCTCACCCTGCACACACAGGATCCCTGCCCCTTCTGTACCGTGGCAAAAGCGCTGCATCCTGACTGCAGTTTGTGACGTCCCACATTGCTGTTACAAGTGACCTGTCCTTGCTCTCTCATTACTGATGCGTTTCCTCACTGCACTGAAAGATTCTTGACTCACAGAGCTTTTCAGCACATGACTCTCAGTGAATCAAACACTGTAATATAAAGCTCATCATTTATCAAGCAGGCACAGGGCTGAATTCAGATCCGGTGTACTGGCTATATAAAGATTACTGTACGTGCAGTTTTTCTGGGTCACTCTGATTGTTTTGTGGCAGTATAATGCTTCATATGAGCTGGGCTGATTGTGGCTGGCGTGACAGCTCCAGCAATGTGAGATATTAGTGAATGCTGTTTTACCACCACACCTACAAACTCGGTGAGCAGCAGCTTTGATGAATGTGATGGTATAAATCCTGAGATGTCTATAAAAGCACTGCAAGCATTACAATTGGGAAAGGTTTTCCCCAAAGCACTGACAGGGGTGTATGTACAGGAAACTAGATTTGGATCCTGAACTTGTTCCCTAACTCAGAAGAGCTTGTGTGAGTTTTACACAGAGAACATGTTGGTCTTTTAGCAAGAACACTGTGCTTTTGGAGCCAGAGGTGCAAGACAAGGAACACCAAACAACAATTCTTCTCAAACACAGGGAATGTTGTGATGATAAAAAACCAATTGTGTAAGAAGGTGAGGATTAGTAAAAAGAATACATTGCACTCAAGGAGGAGGCCTCATCTTCTTTACACACTGCTCAGTCATCACAGATACAAAGGTCGAGGCTCATGAATATTCCCCCATTTGGACTCAGCATCATAGCTAACAGTTTGTTGTCCTTTATGATGAAGTCTTTGTTTCCCCAAATGAATAAAACTGTCCATATCGGGTTTGTCTATTGAAAAAAAGATGTGCAGGTTTGCACAGCTCCTGACTCCACAGGAAGCTCTAAAACTGAGAAAGGAGCTGGCTGAAAACGTGGGGAGTGAAGTGACGTGACAGAAGCAAGTGCACTGCTACTGCTGTCTCAATGTCTGCTCACAGTTTGGCTCGTTCCCCTCACCAGGTAAAGCACCTGGGACAGTCCAGAGTGGTTTCTGAGCTCTGATGGGGCCCAGAGCCGTCAGTGTACCCAGCAGCAGGAGCTGGGCAGCTGGCGGCACAAAGCTGCTGGGAGCGAGGAGCCCTCCCGGAGCGGCCGGGCCAGCGCAGCCCGGGGCACAGCGCCCGCCCTGCTGAAACCCGGGGACCGGCAGGGACCGCGCCGGCAGCCACAGCTCCCCTCCTCGGCCCCAGCCCTGCAGCCAGCCATCCTGCCGTTCTGCCATCAAACTGTGCTACTCCGTGTGCGCCAGCACAAACTCCTGTTCTTGAATATTCTTCTAGCACCGGTAATGTCACTAGGTGACCTAAATCCTTCATTCACTCACATTTATTTTTAGCGAATGTCAGATAAAATAAGAGCAACACTGTGGAGGGAAGAAAAATCGACTGTATGAACTTTTTTCCTAGAGGTGAACTGTCTGTGGGGAAATTAATGTCAATTTTTAATCACAAAATCACAATAATATTTGACTGCCACTGAAATCTTTGCATTTCAAATGCAGGGGAAGAAATATAGTCTACTCCTAAATGCATTAAGTAAATAAATACAAAAGTATACAAAATGACTTTTGAAATGTGTAATTTAACTGTAAGATAGCTGAAAACAAAGCTGCTATTCACTTATAGATGAGAAAAGAGACATTGATTCATATAATTAGGCAGTTAATTGTCATAAATGTTATTTAAAGATTCTAATCATAATCAGGCATATCTAAGTAAAAACTTGGAGACTATTTGGCATTCATGAACTAATTTATTGTAATATATTTATATATTATAATACATATACATTGTATGAGCATATAAATATACATAGTTCTATATATATAGTTCTATACACACAGCACATCCATTAGCATGGAGTCATCTGTTGTAGCTTTGCAGATATTACAGATTGTTCTACAAGTCTCCTTCTTTTTCTCTTTCCAGGTGTGGTAGAAGGCCTCACTGCCTATGAAATCTAACGTTGTTGTTTAAAAATAAAACTCCATTCAGTCATTTTACATGTAAAACAAAAGCTATGTATGTGTATGTAGGCATACATATTTACGATTACAGTGTTCATAATGGTAGTATGGAAAGGCTGAGCATCTGCCTGAATGTAGGAGAAACAGCTCTGCTGAAGTGGTAAGTGAAAGCTGTCCTCAAGTACTCCCTGTATGCAAACTTTTTGCTGGCAGAATTTAATCAGTGTAAACATTTTTTCATTTTGAATGGAGCAGAAAAAAAAAGGGTCACTAATAATAGCTAATAAAGTCGAAAGATAAAGTACTTGAAATGAAATAATGGATTAGAAAATGGATTAAAATAGATTTTTTTTCTTTCTATCAGGAATCTCACCATTAATTCCAGGCAACAATATTCACTGTGTCAGTTCCAGGTTTCCTTTAAGCTCATGTCTGCAGCAGTCACCCTTTAATCAGTGACACAACAAAAAGACTTTCTAGATGTTCAGGGATAGGCTTTGCTTTACACTGGGAACAGCCTCTGCACTCTGGTTTCACAGTTGTCTGGCACCTGGGCTCTGTGAACCTGCTGCCCCAGAGCCCTGCAGAGTTCACATCCAGGCCTGAACTCCATGGCATTGTTCTTTCAGCCTTGGCAGAGCTCTTCCTGTCCAAGTAACAACCTCTGATTCCCCTTACTGTGCATGCTGCACGTGTTCCAGTGAGCCTAGACACAGGACTTGTCAGGGAGAGCAGATCAGCTTCACTGAGGCTGAAGTAGGAGCAATGCATATGGTGGAACCAATTTACAGACACCTTTTCTTTCTGGGAGGAACGGTATTTTGTGAATCGGATTGGTAGTAGAAAAATGTTTTAACTTACCTAATGGATTTTTGGGGGCATTACGTAGAATTTCCTGTGCAACACTTAGCATTCCTCATGGGTAAAACAAACCCATGCCTGAAAGAGAGCCATGCATAAAAATGGCCTTAAGAGTACTTTTTTTTGTTAAAGCCTGCTTGGACTCCATTAACTGTAGCAGCTCCTGCTTCGTGTCGCTTGCCATCTGCCAGTCCTCAATTAGCCCATCCCCTGGGAGCTGAGCTGCACGGCCCTGCCCGGCCTGGCACGGGCTCATTCCCATGGCTGCTCCTCACAGCTCCCCTCAAAGTGCTCCCTGCTGCACGAGCTGCCCACTCCAGCTCTTAGTGGCTCTCCAGAGGGACCAAGTGGATGGACTGTGTTCAAAGTGTTTGGCAGGCGCCATTGCCTCAGTGGAGGCAGCATCTGCGCCAGGGACCCCTGGGGTATGGCAGAGCAGAGAGGCTGGGTGTCCATGTGCCACCAGGAGCTGGGGCAGAGCTGCATTCTCTGGTACTCTTCGCTAGCTTGTCACTCCTAATGGCTTTTATGCCAGTGTCACATGTCAGAGGAGCTCCTTTGTGACTTTAATCCCACAGATTCATAAGCCTAAATCAAGCACATTGTCTTAATAGCTTCATCTTCTGCTCAGCTGAGTGGAATTTGGACAAAGACAATAACTGAAATCTTTTCTTTATGAGAAAACATTATCCTAAAGCACTGCTAGAAATATTGTCTAGAAATATTCCCTTGGAAAACCTCTCAGTGCCTGTCCAGTTCAAGAAGTGCATTTGCAGGTAGAGAGATGGAAAGGTTGCCATTAAAGGAGTGCTGTCCTGCTGTAATTTGCTTGGTTTTGTGCTTAAAATGTTGCTTTTCAAATCCAGACTGTCACCGCGGTAGCCTACTAGAGATTCCTCATGCTGGAACAATATCTTAAGCAATAATTTGTAGCTGAAATAACAAGGCAGAGCTTAAAGACATGATCCTGAGTTTTAGGAAGATGAAGGAAGTTTTCCTGCTTTTTTGGAATAGCAGTACAGTTTATTATCGCCTGTAGTCCTTATGATGAGGATAACATCACCATGCTCATAGGAAGTAACTGAGGAAGTGACCATTTATGCTGTTGCTGCCCAAAAACTCTACAGCATGTGGTTATTTATTTATCCACTGCAACAATTGCTCTATAAACACGCAGTACATTCTTGGAGAGAAACAAGTCGGGATCTCTCAGCAGGGAAGAGGGAGCCCACTGGTGTGTCCCACCCAGCAGAGGCAGCCAGCCATTGTTCGGGGCTGCGCTCAGTTATCACACGGGGGATCTCGGCCTGGGCTGAGCACAGCCCAGAAACCATTCCCGTGCCAAAATCAGCGTCCTCCCAGTCCACAGGAGAAACTTGAACTGAGGCAGGTGAAGCTGTCCACAAGGAAGTGTCCCATTTTCGTACTGCTGTCCATGTTAAATAAAAAGTGTGAGAAATTAAGAGCAGAAAATGATACTAAAGTAAAATGGTTACTAAGAGGATACAAATTCCATTAAGCACCAGCAGCATTGAGTTCAGTAAATAGAAAGGTCATCTTTCTGTCTCTGCCTCATTCCCAACTGCAGCATGACTCAGAAGAACAAACAATTGAATAGGTTTTGTTAGATGCTTGCATAAATTCTTGGGTTTTTATTACTTGAAATTTCATTCGGTTCCCTGATTGTACCACAATCCAAAAAATAAATACTTACAAAAATCAGTAGTAAACCAAATAATTTTTGCATATATTTAACAATCTAGTGTTCTGATTTCAGAAAGATTTCAGCCACAGATCATTTTATTGCAACACAATGTCCCTGCTTTAAGACAAAAAGGGATGGGAGAAGTGAGAAGAAAAGCCATCTTAGATTTGTACATGGATTGAGAGTTTGAAAGTGCATACACAGCAGGTGTGCATGTGCTTTACAGATAACCATATCAGTGGTATTGGCTGTCATAATCTGAAGTGAAGAAGAGTAAAAGAGCTGGACACTACAAAAACTTCACTTTAACCATCAGATTTGGGCTGCCTCTCTCTGCAGGGTGGGCTTCTTTCCAAATATATTCTGCCCTCCAGGACAGACAGAAAAATCTAATCCTTGTGACCTTTTCTTAAAGAAGGCAGAAGTAATGTTTGCAGCATGGTATTTGTATGCAGGGATTAGCTCTTGATTTCTTTGCTTAGTACCTTAGGGTATATTTTTAAAGTCCTACACAGAATTTCGGACTCACTCGTCAACTTCTATTGACTTTAAACCTCATGAGTCACTTTGACAATATATCCCAGAGGCTTTCTACCTTACACTGGCTTTAATTTAAATTCCCCTGCTTTTGGGGGTTATTTCTGAGTTTAGGGTTAGCTCACATGGAAAGCTGGCTTTCAGGAGGATTTTCCTATCTTAGAGATGTTCTGCTTCCAGGTTTTCCCAGTATTATTTTATGTTCTCATTTTCTTCAGGGAAAAAAAAAAAAGATTACATTTTTGTTAGTATCTGCAATTTCTTTTACTTACTTGGTTTATTCATGCCAGCAATGGCTGCATTAGCTCAACATCAGTATGCACGGTCCCCTTGTGAATGCTGTTGTAACAGTAAAAGTATGTACTTGGTAAAACTCATAGTACAACAAAGGCTAAACTCTGTAAGTAAAACCTAGCAAAACATTTATACACCATTTTCTTTGCAGAATGGCTAGAATAGCAGAATGGCTATTTTCTTCTCTCTTGAGAAAAAAATCCCAGCTGATTTTCCATATAAAAAATTCCAGTGAGTCATGTGATGCCATGGAGCTCTGTGGATGGGATATGCTGCTCTGTGGCAGCACATGGAATCCTCTGCCTGGTAATCTGTTAAGGTGCCCAGACTGGTGGATTGGCCAATATTTGGGGTTTTCACATCAAAGTTTAGTCAAACAGAGATACATACAAGGGTGAGAAAGACATTTTGCCAGTCCCTAGAAGGGTTTTGTCACAGTTCCCTCCACTACTCCTCCGAAGTGGTAAATAAATAAATGACATTTAGAAAGGGAGCTCAGTGAGAGACAGGTCTGTGTTCTGTTAAGTGTGGATGACAGCTGGAGTTGCCCTTAACTCCTCTCATTGACTGGTAGCCCCAGATGAGCTAAAAGGCATCACAAAGAGCCAGCTTCCTCAGCTGGAGAAATCCTGGGCAGTGTTAACCACCTTTGCCAGACCGTGCCATCATGTACGTCTGGGTAGAGCATCAAACAAGTGTGTTAACAAAGGGTAAGTATTTCCCCTGAAGTGAAGTGTGTTAACAAAGGATAAGTATTTCCCCTGAAGTGTTTGACAGAAAATAAACAGCTGGAGCAACTGGCAGTAAATTCTAGTTTCCTCGGTAGCATTCTGATAACAATGGGAAGAGGAAGGAGAAGCCAAATAAACAGTACCTCTGTTATAATTGGCACAATAGTCTGATTTCTGCTCTTGTGTCTTATGTGGTCATATACAAGTATGCAAACAGCAACAAATGCTGCCTTTACTGAACACAACTGCTCTCTATCTGGGAATTCAGGTAGCAAGATGGTGAAAATTCAGGCTGAGCATTGCTTTCAAAATAATTTTCTACTTTGCCGTGGTTTATGGGCTGATCTTCCATTTTCTCAGTGTCTTTCTCATCTAATGGACAAAACATTGCTCCAGGATTGGTAAGCATATTGAAGACATTAAACAATATCAATGAAATTCTTATTATTATTGGACAGAGAAAATAAACTCTCAGTCATTCCTTAGTTCTTGCCAGGGTAATAACCATGGCATACATGACATCCTATCATTATCAACAGCACCAGTTTCATTAAAAGAAACATTTTCTCTAGCACCACTAGCCATTTCTCATTTGATTTTTTGAATCAAATGCTTCACTGACCTCTCATCAGCATAGGTGTACTGCATTACCTTTGGCTAGAGTTGGCTGTCTTAGAAAAGGAAGATAAGGTTTTGTTAGTATTTAACTACTGAGTAAGCTCATGTTATATTCCCTTCCATTTTCATTGCACCTTCAGGTCTTTTTGTTTTCCCCTTCAGAACTCTTTCCACAGCTTTGCGTTTTGTTTCGATCAGTCTAATGGGCCTGTCATGGTCCCAACCACTCCTTTTTCTCCTTCCCTGCTACTTTACATACACCTATCACGTACATGATTTTCTGGTTAATTAGTAGCATTCAATTTATTACATTCATTCCTAATATTTGGTATCAGATTTGGAATTTTCTGTGTCCCTTTGGAAATTCAGTTAAAGAGATGACTAAGCCCTTCAGATGTGGACATTGACTTCCAAGACAAGTTCCATGCCCTTTTTCTGACCTGTCCTTGCTTAATTTTAGGAATGTACATGTGTGTCCTGTAATAACTCTCTCTTCATGTATAATCAGTTTAATTTTTTCTTTCCCTGCTTTTCAGTTTTATGACTAAAGGGCACTGTTTTAATTTCCTTTGAATATTGAATATATTGACTTTATTCTTACACCTCCTGACTAGAAAAATGCTTGTTTCTTGGCTGACTGTTGGGTGTTTTTGTCATTTCCTTATCTTCAGTAATGTTTTTGAGACTTTTCCTACAAACCTCTGCCTTAGTGTATAAATTCCAGATAAGATTGGCACCTTTGGCTAAATGGCCCTCCTGCCTTCCTGAAGATAGAGGTGAGCTGTTTTGCCTGGCTCACTTCACTAGACCCCTCACTTCCTTAAAGTTTGTCCTTCTAAGCCTGGAGCTTTCACTTTTGTGAGTATTGCCACTCCTGCAGTAATAATAGTGTAGTGTAAACATCTGTGGCAGCTTTGATTTAGGTTACTCTTGCACTGCTCTAAATGCAGCAGTTAGTTTTGCTTAGACTAACTTACTCAATTTCTTAGGTAGGTTTTGCAGCCAGCCCTGAGCTGCAGGGTGCTTTATTTCAACCTCTGCTAATGCCCCAGTTTATTACAGTTTACTGAGTTCCAGCCCATGCTTCTTGTTCTTCCATTCCACTTAAATGGCATCAGCTTCAGACCATTCAATTCACAGGCTCCTGTGACCAAATACTTTCATGAATGTCTTCACTAATAACAAAACCAAGCTTAAAATAGAATTCTGTCCAGTTTTTTTAACAGTTATTTGGTAAAAATATCAATTGGTTATTGTACTGGGGAATAGCAGGCCTCAGAATTATTAGTGGCATTTCTCTCAATCTTTTTGCTTGGAAAGATAATGTCACTTAGAATTTGTCTCCTTCCAAAGACACAGTTTTCTCTTTATGTACACAGAGTTTCCTCTAAATAATTCTTGGTCAGAGGAAAAGTGGTTTTGACTAAATCTCATTTTGTCACTTGTTCCTTTGCATTAGTCTCTGTTTTGGCTGCTGTTTTTTCTACCATCTGAATAATTGGATATGTTTGCTCTTAAATATCTTCATTCCTCCTGTGGTGGAAGTTACATCACTTGTTCCAGATCCAAAAGAAAACAAGAGATGGGAATTTCTTTGATGGACTTTCTGCTGCAGCTTGGTACCCTACCATTATCCTTGTGCAGCGTCAATCCTGACCCCAATGAGCAAATTTCCTTTTGTATTCTCCTAACTGGCACCAAGTCTTTGCAACACTTCTCCGTGTACCTGGCAGGGATACTGGCTGTAGCAGCATCTGCAGGCAAGTGAGGAGTAATTGTTAGTAAATTGTAGTAGAGAGGCCTTTCAGGGATGTGCTCTTCAGTATTGCTGAGTTGAAGTGTAACAAAGAAAGTCAGGGAGAATTCTCTCAAGGTCACAGAATAAAGCACATTCTTGTTCCTAGGCACTGTTTCTCTACTGACATCCCTTCAATGAAAATCTGATTTAAAATATTAGTATTTTGAGCAAGTCATGCTTTATTTATGGAATTTGGTTTGCTGTGTATTTATTTATTTATTTTATAGTCTCAAAATTTCTGCTGAAAGGGTGCAAAATTGGTGCCTGGAAGTAAAATTGGAGAAAATTCAAAGAACAAACATAGAAATTCTCCTTGCATATTCATTTGGAATAAATATTCCACATTTTGTCACTCTATTCAGGATATTTTTTGCCTAAATTCACAGACAGTTTGTGGTTAAGTTTTAGAAAAGATAGTAGATCTCCAGTCACTCTGTTTAAATGAATTTCATTATATTAAAAGGTAACTGAGTATATTAACTGTACAACACAAGCATTTATGTTCATACTAGTTTTATTGCAATATCTGTGAAAATTTTAGTTCTTTTTATTACTCTCTCTGAAAGATAAAAATTACAGTTCAAGATTCACCCTAATGCATTTTCATTTAAAATCAAGGTCTGATTACAAATTGCATGGAAAAATATCCATTCAGAAAATCTAAATCTCCATAAAACTGTTTATTTTTGAGCAGTGTTCTTCAAAGTTAATACAAGTTATTTACATACATGCTTGGGCATTTACCTACATATCCAGATTTTTTATTCCTTTTTCCACTTTATGTGTATACAGGGAAAGGCAAAAGAAAACAGAAGGAGAAAGGGGATTCAGAAAGTTGAGAAATCTCTGCTTTGATTGCTGATAAAATATTTTCTACAGAAGTCACTAGTGTTCATTGAGCTTGTAGAGAGGTTTAACCACCACCATCAATAAAAAATTTCAATGGTTTATAATCTCAAGGAGTGAGATCCTTTCAAATTTGTTGCCTCTTTCTGTTACAAAATCTGCAGCTGGCTCTTCAGCGTGCTTTGCCTGATATATTATGTTAATCAGCTCCCTTATTTTTGCTCAGCAGCAACCACTCCTTCAAAAATCCCACCTAATTGAGTGCTCTATTTTGGGGTGTTTTGTCTTGCAGCTGGGAAGCCACATTTTTTTGCCAGTAATTTGTAGTCTCTGCTTACAAATGAAACAACTTTGTAGCTTCCTCAAGCTGAGTTTTTGGAAGCTATTTGTCAAAGCATTTTTTGTAGTTCAAGGCAGAAGCCTCCACTGCGGAAGTAATGAAAAACATTTGGCAACTAGTGGAATTTGTTGATATTGTTTTTTCTGGTTTTAATCATAGGGGTGGTCTCCTGCTGGGAGTTTCCCCTGTTATATAAATCTTCTGTAGAGAAGACATTTCATGTCTCTCTCTCATAAGACATTTTGGATTCTCCAGATTCTTCCTGAAAAGTCTCTTTCCTGTGGGCTGCTTTTTAATTTTTTTCCCTTTCCTATGAAAACTATACATATTCAAGAATACTTTAAAAACTTTTAAATATTCTCTTTTGGTTTTTTTTGTCTCCTACAAGGCTTTAATTTATTTTTTTTTAATTTAACCATCTCTGTGTTATTAAGGTTTAGTTCTTAGATTTCCTTGCATTTTCTTCTTTATAAGAACAGTCTTCTGGTTCCTAGTGGTTCAAAGTGCTAGAGTGATTGCAAAACTATTGAAATGCTCTTTTCTCTCTCTGAAAAACTTCCTGAGACAGATTTTTCTCAAGCCTGTTCCATTTCCAATTTAGTCAAGCCGCCGTGCTGCATCAGTAATTCTTCCTCAGTTAAGATTGTTTAAAGCAAATACTATATTTTCCTATTAAAGTGCCTCCCTATTTCCCTCTAGAGAAGCACCGTGGCTGGCTGCACAGTATTGTGAGATATCAATTTTCCCCTCACCAGCCATGAATAACCCCATTCACAGCCTTCAATCTGATTACGAGTTTTCAGATGAAGGTTGGCTGAGGGTGGTGGAGCTGTACAAAACATGGCTATCAGTGCACAGACTCTGATGACAGTAGTGAGTGTATTCTTTTTCTCTAAGGAATGACCTTTTCCAGTCTTTTCTTGGTGCTCTCTACCACTTTAGCAGGTGGGCACAGTGTGGACAGGCATTCTCCTGCTTGAGGGATGGGATCAAAACCCGCAGGGGAATCTCCATTGCAGGAGTAGTCCCAGGTAGGAGCCCTGCCACAGAATGCCAAAGGCAGGAAGCAGGATGAAATAACCAACAACACACTTGCCAAATGCAGCAGGATGGGGTTTGGTGCAAATGGAATCGTTAGGAATTCAGTAGGCTGACGTTTGGAGGTGGTAAAGCTCTAATCAGGGGCAGCGAACTCCAATTATTTTTTCTTTCTTTTCCTAATTTGCTCCACGTATCTCATCGAAATGTGAAATTTTCAAGGGAAATATTCACCTCTTCCCACTCTGAGAGCACGGTGCTGGATAGAGTGCTGGGGCCAGCGAAGGCAGGCAGTTCCCTTATGGGTGCCTTCTGTTTAGATGTGTGCTCACCTCCTACCAGTAAATAATGATCTAAGAAGTTACACTTGTGGTATTTACAGCCTCTTCTGTAGAACCAAAAGGCGTCATTTCTATTAAAAAGTGAATGCAGAGCATTTCCGAAAGCTCTTGACTTTGGTGAAAAGACCCTTTACCCAGGAGACAGCCTAATCTTTTAAACTTCCTTCCCATGAGCCAGGTTTTTAGATAATCCATCTTTGCTTGCTAGCATACTACTCTTGATAATGAGCCTGTAGTGACATCAGGTTAAAATGTATCTCTACAATGAATTTCTCTAAAATATATTGTTCAGAGGATAATGAGAACTAAGTCCTATTTTAAAGCTGATCAGACGAGGATGTAATTCTTTTAATGAAAACCAACAGACTTTTACTTCAAAACCAACTATACTTCATTAAAACTGTGATAAAAGCCTGCAAAGTAGAGCTAAAATATTGCAGCTGGGATTTCTTCAAAGTAAGAGAAGTCTTCTTTTATTGTTTCACTATGACATAATGTGCATGTGATGGATTAACTCAATTTCCAGACACATTTGCACCTGAACTTTTGATTTTCTTCCTTCCTGTTCATATAATTAAAGAAATTTAGAGCCAGACCCTAGAAAAGACTTCTAAGCACTTTAGGTAGAATTTAGATGCCTGTATCCAATATTTTAGTGTTTAAAACCTTTGCATAATTTGCCAGCTGATCTTGAAGATACAAGAATTCTTATTTTTCATCTAAANTTTTTCCCACAAACTCCAAACTGTCTCAGTTCCGTGATCAGATGTAATCAAAATCACGAACTGGAGAGCAGACACTTTCCTTCTCAAGGGCTTGAGGCTTGTAGGTATTTCTGGAATGCATTTAATACTACTGACCCCTCTAAAAATAAATTTGTGGTAGCTGCTGTCTTTTTGTAAGGCATAAGAAGAAGCACATGGCATTTCTTCTAGCCTGGGGCACTGAGGTGCCCTAAGAGAACCTGGATTGGTCCCTGCCTTTTGACTGTGTGAGGAAATCAGATAGTGCTCTCAGTGCATGGCATATTCCAAATGGGGAGAACCAAGAGGAGCAGAAAAGAGATTAAATATTTCCCTGAGCGAAGGAGGAAGAACACTGAAGGTGGTAGAATTTTGTGACTAGGAAGTTAAGGTAAACCTCACAGATGCTAGGGATGTAAATTCTGCTTCCACATGTATTACAATGTTCAATGTAAACCACTATTTCATATTATCCAGTATTTTTTTTCAAAAAACTAATTCAAGGCAAAATGATTTTTAAATTGATATTATTGTATAATGGTGCTGTCTTCTCATAGAATGTTGTTCTTTTGTTTGTTTGTTTGTTTTTAAAACAATTTAATGCCAAAGGGTGCAATAAAAATACAAACCAATATAGGAAGGGTAACATGAGTACAGAATGATGTGGTGTATTTTTCATTTCTCACATGTTTGTAGCTTGCAGCTTGCAGCAGTGTTTTGCCAGTCAAACTCTTTAGGAAAAGTAATGGTACTAGAAATATGATGACCTCATCTGCATGTCATGGAAATAATTTGTGATTCAGGTGCTAAGAGACATCTAAGGGACAGCATTGCAGTGCCATGGGAAAGTACCTTGAAACATTTGTTGGGTTCTCTGTGGAAACAACACAACAATGCAAAGAGAATTTAATTAAATTTAGGAAAGTGGTTGAGAGAAAAAAAAGTATTATTATAACATTTTGTTGACGTGTAATGTTCTCACATCTTGATTATTGCTTTAAGTTTTGTAAATTAATCTCTAAAAGAATACAGAAGAATTAGAAAAGAAGAATGGAGCAGGACTATAAAACTATATATTTTGCATACTTTCTGAGCAAGGCTAGAGTAGGACAACATCTGGGAGAGGAGAGATGCCCACAATTTCATGAATGATATGGGAAAAGAAAATGGGAAACACTTAGTGAATATGGGTGTTAGTATAAAGGCAATCCTGATGAAATAAGGTGGTGTCTAATCCAGAAAATTATTGGGACAATATATAAAAAATAAGGAATCTTCTTAATGTGATTATGTAAATCCAACATCTATCTTAGGAAGGAGTTTTACTCCTGACATAAGTAAAGTTCATTCAACTTGACTCTGATCTGATATGGATTTCTCAGGTGGAGAGAAGGCTGGTAACATGAAGACTGTAGCTGCTGGAAGAACCATGCTAACAATGTTCATGAAAATAAAATATTGCTTGAAATGTCTTAGGGAAAACTGTGAAAATTAAAATAGAGAACATCTACAGTCTTTCTCACCAGCCCAATTGAAATGTGTGAAAACTTTTTAAGTCTTAAATCTAAAAAAAGCAGAACTCTCCTTTTCCAGTGATGCTATCTGTAGCTGGTTTAAAGTTATGATTGCAAAGCCTGCTGCAATGCTTTAGGAGAGCTGTGGCACAGCCTGCAAACTAAGTAGTTGTGAGCATTCTGTAGAAAAAGAATAAAGAACTTGTGGGGAGAGGAGCTTCCTTACTGTTCCACAGCAAGAATTTTGATAACATCTTTTCTACCTAACTGTAAAGGTGGAAAGATTTTTGTGCAGCATTGAGAAGAAATGTTGATTTGCAGAAATAAATTAGTTCCTTACAGTATTTTTATAGGTACTGTGAAACATAGGAACCATTGGAAATACCACTCCCAGTGCTACAATGTGTCTGTTTCCCCTGGATACAAGCATTTTTGTACAGGTCTAATCAGGATTAGACCGTCCTCTGAGGCTATGACTTTAATGATTGGTTTGTGAAAGGATATTAAAAATCATTGAAAATATTACTGAGCTCATTGACTGATCTGCCAGTAGGCAGGATCTGAACAAAGCATTATTTCCCCTTGTGAATCATGAGTACTATTGATTGTCTTTCCAGTAAATGTGTAGAGCTATAGAAAGAATATTATAACTTGTCCCTGTAAGTCATATTCTGAACAAATGAGCCTTTAGGAATGGAAGTTGTGGTGATTTATATTTATGGCAGCCAAGTTTGAATTTCAGGAGGATGCTTGGTAAAATTGAACGAGGGCAGAGTCTGGATGGCTTAGCTTGTGCTCGAGGAGTCACAGGATGTAAAACAATTATTATTATGGTTGCTGCTAATAATGAATAGAGCTTCTCTTTCTCTCTTTGTGTAGATCCTTGAGGCTGAAAACATGCAACCTGTCTCACATGCTAAGTAAGAAGAAATAAATATGTAAATTTGTATATATGTATAAAGAAATTTATATTTGTACTGGTGAGAAATTTCTCTTATTTCATGCAAGCCCAGTGCTGCAACCTGCTATGCAGTTTTGATATGTGTTTAAGGCATATGCCCATAATTTTTTATTTTTCAGTTGGCATATTTGAGTTCTTTAAAATATTTTGAGCTTTGGCAATCCCTAAGGGGCACTGATGCACAAGACCTACCTTGTCTTTCGTGAAATTTTAGCAATAAAGGAATTATTGGAAGACATGCTGAATCACTGACCTGCTAAATAATATCAGTCCAGGTTCCACTGCACCCAACAAGAACTCACCTGTTGATATTAATGAAATGGGAAATTATTTCAGAAGAAACACTAATCATATCACAATAAAATTCACCTTAATTACTCTGCCTTAGCTTTGGAATTGCTTATTTGGAATGACCACTGCACAAATCCATCTCCATGCTCAGCTGGGTATTTTCAGGTCACTTACATCTATTTATATAATAACACAATGTAGAAAATCAGCAGAATTCTGTCCTGGGGAGCATTCAAGGTCAGCTTGGATGGGCTTCTGAGCAACCTGACCTGGTTGAAGACCTGTCTGCTCTTTGCAGAGGGTGGGACTTGATGACCTTTAAAGGTCTCTTCCAACCCAAACCCTTCTATGATTCTAATGAAGCTGTATCATTGCTATCTCAATGATCAGGAAAAGCCCAACTGTGTGTTTGGTAAGCATAAGAAAGTGGGTGGGCTAATATACCTGATAGGACAGAGCCAATATTTTGGGTTAACCTGACCCCTCCCTCTTCCTCTACACACACTTTCTTAAGAACAGAGAAGGTTGATAAGGATGCTACTTTTTAAAATATCCATGTTGAATTATTCATTGTATCTTAATAGAGAATAATCATATGCCACAGGTGTTTTTCCTCTGGCTTGTTAGATTTCAGTATAACTAGCCTCCAGTTATTGGCCTCAGGGAAAGAAGCAGTAGAACAAATCAGCCTTATTTTAAAATAATTACTGCAATCCTAGAGTGCCTGTCAGTTGTTATTTTCCTGTTTTATGTCAATGTACAGTACATGTGCAAATAGGATTCTGAAACTGGGAGAAAAAAAATGCCAACTATTAAATAAAATTGAGAAAGTAACTGGTGGATTTAGTAAATATGATTTTAGTAGAAGTGAAGGGTCCTTTCTATATGTTGTATTAAAATCCTTTTGAGCAAAGCAATAATGAATTGCTAGCGTGATGATAAAAGGAAAAAGAATTATTATAATTTTGCTGCAAATAATTGCTATGATATAAAAATGCATTTGGGGGCTCCTTTTGTGGCTTTTACGTCAGCATTTAAACAAGATTAATTTAATTTAAGTAGGATTAAGTAGAATTTCAAAAGGGATAGAAAGTATGTTTCACTAGTCTGATTCTTTTACATTTCAAATATACAATGGCTGTTAATAAGATACCAGGGAGAACTGCATACCTATTTAATTTGACTGGTGCAGCAAGGCCTTTTGATGGATCCTGGGTACTTAGGAAGGGAAAATTCAGCTCATTCCCTACACCCACCCTTCTGCATTTAAACCACTGCAGAAAGTCTACAGGTCAAGGAAGAGCTTGGAAATAAAAGAAAATCACTGAATTTGGGCCTCTCTAAAATCTACAGGAGCCTCATGTACCGGATGGAGATTTTGGAGGAGGGTGTAGAGATCAAAGACACGTGCACCTCTTCACCCGATGGTTCCTGCTGGAGCCCTTCTCCCACACGCTGCTCGGGCTCCAGCTCCGCGGGGCCTCTGCCTGATGCCGTTCGGGAAGGGGCTCCTCCCTTGACGGACACTGACTCACACTGCTCCTGCAGCACGTGTAGGTGCCCTCTGAGGGGACGGGCTCTGGTGACAAGGAATGACCCTCCTGAAGGTCACTGAAGGCTGAACACCTGACAGCCTTTGGACAACACAGGACCGCGCTCTGCATGGTGTTAGCTCAAGGGGTTAAAGGGCCTGGTCTTTTCAGAGGTGGTAAATTACTCAGAGAAGGCTTAGGATACACACAGCTCGAAAGCTGCTGTATTTCTCATAATGTTTCCAGTCTCTCCCAGGATAACATATCAGCAGGACTGGAAGATGGGGACTTCTGATGAGCTGCAGTGCACTGCAGCAAGATGCTGCTGATGCATGCAGCCTTCATGGAGCTGGTGCAGTGTGAGGTGAAGCTCTCCCTTGCATCAGGCTCAGAATATGAAAAATTCATTTCACTGTCCTCAGATCTACCTATTGGAATGTAAAGGCAAATGAAGAAGTAGTTTAAGTTTAAATTGGAAGTTATTAAACTTACATTGATGGGTAGAGTGCTAAGAGGGCTTTCCCAACCATAAAAAGAATAAAAATATTTTTGTTATGCTTTATTCTTATAAGATGATAATTTTTTAATAACCTACATCTCAGTGCTAAAAACCCTTCTGCTTCTGAATGAGGCATGGAAGATTTCATTTTTACTTTAACAATTAAAGATGCTTTCATAGCACAGCTATAGACATACCTTTTGGTACTTTTTATATAGTAAAATTACTTGCACTTTTTTTTAATAATAAAAGCATTCCTGTTAGCTTTTTACACAGAGAACACTACAATAAGAAAAAAATGTAGTCCTGTCTGCATTTATTCAGAAATAATAAAAATTATGCATTTAAAATGTTAATGAAAGGTGAGTAATTAAATTTAATGATTTTGTACATTTATTCTTCAAATTCTTCACTAGCCCATATTAGTGAAATACATAGATAATGAAAATTAGAAAATGGACTTCACTCATCAATTTAAGATAAAACAGGGGACACTTTCATGGTTTTCCTTTCCATTCTATTTTTCTATCTTGTGTCTCTCCGTGTCACTTTCAGAGGGAGGCAGAAAGTCAAGGAGTTGCTGTACTAACAAAAAGACAATTCCACACGTGCATTCCCATTTCTCCCTCTTAGTGCCAGGCAAACATTTACTTCCCTTCAGCCAGCAAGGAGACACATGGCGTGTCTGGTTCTTGATGCAGAGGAACTCTCCAGGCCCTTCAGTGAAATGATTGTGAGCTTTACCTTGACCTAACTGGATAGCCACTAAAATCAGAATCCAGCTCTACACCTCTGACCAGAGATGGAACAGCTGAACAGGAGCAGGCATGGAGGAAAAACTCTAATTTTCTTCTTATTTTCTTCCATTGGCATCTTCACAATTCCTTCAGAAATGTGGAGACACAGGAGGTGGGAATCCTGCTTTTTCTCCAAACCAAGGATTCAACAGGGGGAAGTAACTATTTAGCAAAAAATTTGAGAGATGCATCTTAGATCTTGATGTTTTATTTCTTCTGAGTTGTATTAATAAAGGCCCCTTTTTTTTCCTATCAAGGAAGATTTGGAGCAAGATTATGTAAGAATTATAGAAGAGATTTGAGTTATTTCAATAGTAACTTTTTGAAACTACAGGTAAGTATGAAATGTTTCTTACCTTTTAAGTATTTTTTCATATGTCTTTTATTATTCTAGTGATGAATGGTTAAATGTTACTTAGATAAAGTATCAGGCTAAATGGAGTTAGCTGTGGTGAATCAGCTGTAGATCAAGATTTGTTGTAACCAGCCTGCATTTTCTTTACACACTCTAAAAGACTTACATCAGTTCCAGAATTCCTTCCTCTAAGACAGAATGTACCTGCACAGACTAACATATGTTCTTCGGAGGGCTTTTCTTCTGTTAGAAATGGTACAGCTGTGGTCCTTTTGGAAATTGGGATCCTAGTGGGATACTTAGAAATGCTCAACAGATATAGATAGTTAAAAGCTCAGTAATAGGTGCCTTCACTCATCTTCAGTTATGTTTAGACATTTTTTAAACATTGGAGAGTTAGAAATTCAGCTCTCAGTCAATTTTCAGATGTTTTCATAAGGTTTTACTCTGCAGCCACTTTTCATGGTTTTGACGTTTTGCTTCTATCAGTTAGAAATTAATTTCATGAATACATAAATACATCAATTAGTCTAAACTCAGAATATAAGTCTTATGTCCCATAAACACTGGTTCTCATATCATCTGTACATGGGTTTTAGTCTCATCTTTTACAAGGTGCAGTAGAAGTAGCAAACACAAAATATACAGTTATTCAGACAGTCATCTAGACAATCCTCTGGTTTTTTATCTTTTTTTTTCTTAATTTATTTTTTGTCCTTTTTCTTCTTTTTTTTTTTTTTCTTGTTTCCTTTTTTTCTTTTTGATGCTTGAAGCAGTCAGTGACACAGTAGCTCAACTGTGTGCATCACTAGAGAGGAAGATGGGCAGATGCTCGGGAGTGTGTCTGTCACCACTGTCACCTGCCAAAATTAACAGCATACTAAGAGCTACAAGCAACCTGAGAAGCTTGATTGCATCACACGTTGAGGAAAGGACAGCTAAAGTTTTTTTTTTAATAAAAAATATTACCAATGGTTAACCAAAGAATTAACATTAGATCTGGTCCTCTGTTCTGTAGGTTCTATAAAAGTCTTATGTAATTAGTGAAGGTGATTTGACAAGAGCCCTTCTAAGAGATAAATAAAATAAATCAAGTGAATCACGAATAAGATTAATTTGAACATATTTGGTTTGATTTGATCATGCTCAGTGTTTCTAGTTCATTGTGATTATAGGGTCTGATTTCCCAGCTCTGTACTCTTGATTTATGCCAAAGAATGAGGTACAACACTGATTTCAGACTTCCTGTTTCTATGCTATGCTAAATTATGGGTTGCATCTCATTGCATTTCTGATTCCCAAAATTAAAAGTGTGTTTGAGAAGCAGAGTAGGGGAGAGAGAGAGTGCAAAGGAGAGAGAAGTACGATGAGGTGCCCAGCTGTCTCTAGCAGGAGCTCTGTCTAATGCTGGGAAGCAGTACAGTCCACCAGTGTTCCTACTTCTCTTTTTCATTTGTGAATGTTTGCCAGAGATTACTATCACACTACTGCTCATCAGAGCTGGAGTCCTACTTTATCAAAGTGTCAGGATGAAGGAAGACTAACATGGGAAAATTTACTGCAATATGGCTGGAATATGAGCTCTGGTCTGACAGCTACAAAATAGAATCAAATCCATTTCTGTAGCTAAAAGGTTTTCTAAAAATTATTGGGCAGGAAGGGACAGATTTTATTGGTACTTAAGCCTTAAATAGTTTACTGTGGAGTGTACTACTATCATTTTTAAAGCATTTGCATGTCTGGTACTGTTATTTTATTGGGAAGCAGGCATACAGGCATTTTGTAAAACCATAGTGCTTTTTGTTTCCTGTGCTACTGCACACCTAACACTACAAAATCTATGTAATTTCTCAGTGGTGGGGGTTTCACAGGACAGGATGTGCCACACCTCTCAGAAGGCTCCAAAATTTGTCCTTAGAGCCTATACTCACAGTCACAAGGAAAGTTCCATCTGGGCTTATGATAGTCTGCCACTCCCTTTCTGTTTTTCAATGCTTCTAATCATCAAGGAATTACTCATAAATATTATAGATATTTAAATTATGATGCATATAGCAAATATGAGTGTGCATAGTCACTCTTTTTGGAAATGGAACTCATTAAACATTATAGTCTGCAATTAACAGCGCATTCCTTACCCCAGTCTTAATTATATTTGAACCTTAAAAAACTCTCATACTATTTGCAATCTTTTAGATGTTTAGTGTATTCATGAAGACAAAAATGCAAAGCTCATGGCTCAAAAAGAGCAGGGGACAAAAGGGAGGCGGTTAAGATGAGGGCAGGAAATCCCAAAGAACTGACATTCATCACTGTGTCAGTGGTGGCACACAGCTGTATGGACACCTGCCGTGAACTCTTTGGCAGCATAACCCCAAACCAGGACAACACAAGGCTGCCACAGAAAGACCCCAAGTCTCATTCTGCAGTTCTGAATCACAGTATCATTTCCACTCACATCACCTGGCCTTGAAGAATAAAGCTGAAGAGTTTGGGACTGTAATTCCCAAAACTGGCACACTAATGCACTCATGCTCTTCTCCTGGGATAAATTCTTCCCCAAAGTCATAAACCCTTGCTGCATCTCTGGTGACTAACTAAAACTTTATCTATGCCTATAAATTGGTCCTTTATGTCAGCAAAGTTTTTACTATACACAACTTTTCTTCAAGATGTGTTTGGTTAGTGGAACTAGAGTAAATGTTTCACAGGACAATAGTAGCAAAACTGAATGGCGAGCAAATACCTTTCTTGATCTTGGACTTGCTGACTAGACATCATAATGAAAGACACACTGGGAACTCATGAATGGATGACTGGTCACTGTTCACTGTGAAGCATTATATTGGTATCCAGACCCTGGGCCCAAAGTGCTTATGCAGATAAAACCCTGTCCACTGGAAATCTGTGGGAGATTTGCCCAGGTAAAGTTGATGGAATGCTCCCAAAGAGCAGTCACCTACAGGGGAACTCATGGGTGAAGGTCACCTCTGACTTTCTGTGGGAGAAGAGTCAAGGATGTTCTGCCAGGAGTGCTTTCCTGGGTCCAGTGACTCGGGCTCTGATGTTGTTGACAATCAAAGCAGGCAGTCACTGTGATGAAAAATTACAAGGACATCTTTGAAGGGGTGTAATTTTTGGGATCTAAAGATTTCTTTGTTTGAAAATAAAAGGCAAACCACACGTGTTTAAGAGAGTTTCTTTATCCTGCCACTGAAGGGATGTAAACATGAATTGAAGTAATGTTTTTATTTGTTTTTCTGTGGCTCTGGAGCTTATATCAAATTTCTACAGTTACTTATTTTTATTTTGTTGTAGAAGTATCTTAAAATATTCAGTGTTCATGGAATATTTTCTCCAGAACAAAGACTGCTCTGAAGGGTAATATCAAACGCTAAAAGGTTGCATGATCCAAATTTGTCAGTTTTAGAAGAAAGGCACTTACTCCTTCTTTGAAAGCTTCAGAATTATTATGAGCTCCTTTCTGTAACAACTCATTGCTTCGACAAGAAATATTCTGAATAACCAAAAAATAGGGGAAAAAAACTAGCTAGAGAACAACCTTCTACCAGGTCTGTTTTTAAAGCTGAACTTTGCTTTCTTCTCCAGGGCTGTGACCAAACTTTTATTGCTAAACTGAGGTGTTTCATCAAAATTCTAAGTAATATGGTGGGATACATGTGACCCAAAAGTGTATATTGAGGATTGAAAGTTTAGCAGTGTAATCAAAGACCCTGAGACAGAAGCACTTTGCACTGAGTGCTATGTGTAGGTGATGCCAAGTTGAAAGAAGCTGTACTCATACATGCCATTTATTGCTATTTTTGATCATTCCTTTTAAAATTGATTGACAGACATTAGAATGAGGCGAAAATGTGGTTTGTGTAAATAAATATATGTCACTATACAAATTCACTGGTACACTGTCTAGGTTGCAACAGATTGTGAAAATTTCAGCCTAGTTGGAAGATGCTGTTTACCAGATTATTTGTTAGGTCTGCTTCAGCTAAGGGTGAGAATTTGGCTTTAAATACATTTTATTTATTTAATGAAAGCCTCTGTTGAATTATTCTGATTCTGCTTTTGTTGCTGTGTAAATACAGTTCTGTTATTTTTCAACCTAATAGCTTTTCTAAATTTTTGCTATTTCACTTCTGGTAATTTTGAACGTAGAGGATTTAATTTTGGGGGAGGATGAGGTTTTGAAGAACTGTGCTTTGAAAACATGCAGTGTGCATTTCGCTCACGGCCCCTTCAATGTGCAGTGCCCATTACACACCAGGCACTTCACCTACAGCCAGATGCTAGAAACAACAGCCTGTTTTGTCTCACTGCCCCAGATGTTCCCCCTCCATCCTTCATATGGATGAACCCTTGAAATCCAGGCTGAAAAGTGACTTAGTACAATTCACCGGCTTGCCAGTATTTTAGTTGTTTTGTGCTTGGGCTTGCTTTGGTTGAGTCAGACATCTGCTAAAGCACTAAGCTGGCCCAACTCACGCTGCAGCCACTGAGCCAGTAGGCTGAACGTGAGTAAGGAGGGACAGACGTACAGATAAAGTGTGACAGTCATCAGCAGTCCCAGTAACTGTTCTTTATTTTGCTGTTAGCTGTGTCTGAGCGAAAGTTCACCTCTCCTTGGTGCTTGTGCCTGTAGCAGCAGGTGTGTGTTGCACTGGTTTTGAGCTCAGAATCTTCCCCACCTGTGCCTAAGCTGTCCCTCTTGGCCAGCCACGATGGAAGCAGTAAGAGAGCTTTGGCTTCAGCCTGTGTGACAATATTGTCACGGTCTGCGTGCCAGAATCTGCGGCCAGTTTTGTGAGGCCAGATCACCCAGCTGTGGCACCACACCACCGGGGGCTGGCCAGCACAGGTGGCAGAGCATGGCACTGTCACACGGCCCATGGTGGGCCACTCCTGACAGCAAGAGGGGAACATCCTGCTCCCCTGAGATCCAAGCTCTGGGCACCTGTCCTGTCTGCAGTGTGCTGACACCAGCAAACTGTATCAGTTTGTATTTTCTTTCTGTGAAAGAAAATATGTAAAATGGGACTGAAGAGATACATACAATCTTTCACAGACCTTTTATTTAACTGAGGAATTTAATCCTATGTAAATAGCTTGCATTTGAGAAAAAAAATGCAAATATATATATTAATGTAATTAGAAGACAGTTATCTGCCTGAAGGACCTTTTAATGGTTTTATTGTCCTATTTTTTTCCCCTTGGAATGAAGAAAAGTTTATTTGAATACAATCCTCTGAATCCCTGGGATATGTATTCTATGTATCTTCTGCATATAAATTTACATATATTTTGGAATTTAAATACAGTGGCACTCTATTGTGGGGGGGGATCAGAATCTAATAAAAACTACAATTAAAAAAGTGTTCATACGAATAGAAGAAGTATTGTGGTTATACAGAGTATAAAGAGAGTAAAAATGTATATTAAATTAGATGACTGGAAATATGCATAATTTTTATCATCACTGGAAAAATATCTGGTGGAAGTCAGTGGGAGTACTTGGTTACCATTGTCATCAGTCTGAGTATTACCAAAAGAGACAGATGACTTGAAATAAAATATAGCAAATATTTTTAGAAGAAAAGAGCAAACCACTGTGCAGTTGCTTCTTTATCATTCAGAGCATGAGATGCATATTAGTCTATATAAATGTTGTGCTGGAGGAGTAGGTGCTTTAAAAGCTTTCTGCCTCTTCTGGAAACATCTTGAATGAAGAGGTTAGAAAGAAATCCCTAGAAGAGAAGAAAACTTCCATGTTTATTAAGAACATCTATGGATGGATTATTTGGAAGGGTACTAAAAATTTCCCAAGGGAAATATCTATGGCTTTCACAATCAACACTTGGAGCAATTTTTTTAATAATGTCACAGAAATCCATTTAAATCTAAAATACTTTGTATCAAACTTTCTAATCTGACCAAAGATTAAAACCCAACCAGTAACACTGAACATAATAAAATTAAGCATGTGGCAGAGAAAAAACTATCCTGTACAGATACTGTGGCTCTAAGTTCACATTGCTTTAATACTTAAATTTGTGAGAGTTTATTTCAGTAGGAAAAAAATCAAATACTGCATCTGAAAAAGAAAATGCTTTCAGTAGAAGAAAGAAAATGAATGTCCTGAATCTACAATGCCCCACCCAGACCATGCTGGTCTCCCCTCTGCATTTCATTTTCATGCTGCCTTCAATCACAACAAAAGTACTGCAAATGCAACCAGAATGGTGTTACTAAGGAGGAGTCTGCAAGCAGAAGCAAAAGGGTTTTCTGTCTTTGCAATAGAAAGCCTGGGAAAACTCCGGGGCTTTTCAGGGAAAAGGAAGGAATCAAGCAGAGGAGCAGGTCAGTTAATCCAGCATTTAACTTTTCTGGGGGATTCCTGCACAAACCATTGCTCATCTTTCATTTAGTTTCTGATCTCTAGCCCTTCTCTGAACCCTCTCTTTCTGTCAATTTTTTCCTCTTTCTTATAGAGCCAACTTCAAGGAAATTTCAAGATCATCTTCAAGAGTTCACTGTGTCAATTGCCAGCTATTTAGAGCTAGCCTACAAAAAGTACTACTTATACTGTTATAAATATGTTACCTGATTATAAAAGTATCTGAAGAACCAGCCTCCCCCCAACTCCCCAACCATAACTGTTATTAACTAGAATGTCGTGCAGCTGGGCCATATCAGTTTTTGGAATGTCCAGAAAATGATTCATTTTCTTTTTAAAAAAAATTTGGTGGAATTAACAATGATGAACTTGAAAAAGGTGCAATTTTGTTCCATACTTTCCTTGACTTCAAAGCCATATTTGTAAGGCATGTTACAAGTTTGTTTCCAGTCTCTTTACAGTGGACAGATTTTACACACGTATTATGAGCTCAGAAGCCTGGAAAGCAAAATTCAGTTTACAAATTCAGTATGCTCTACCTGTCTGCTAGTGAATAAATATAAAAGAATATTCAATTCAGCAATGCATTAGACATACCACATATCCTTTTTACTCATCCCAGGGAAGATATATACAATATAAAAGATTTATAAGGATTGGTTTCACATAATACCATGATTTTCTTGGTGTTGTGTTTTTGATACCTTGTGTATATAACATCAGCAGAGACTAGAAATTTGTTTTTATCTGGAGCTCTGCTACAGCTCTGCTTTTCATGTAGACAAATTAACATGCCTTTCTTCAAACAAAATACAGTTATTCTGAAGGTCCTTCTGGTTCCAATTGTGATTGAACAGCATGCTGCTATAGGTTCCTGTGTTATTTCACTTCAAGCTAACATTTCATTACCTTTGCCAGGTTTTTCTGGCAAACACAAATCATTCCCATGATGAGGAATGAGGGCAGAAAAGCAAAATAATCTGTCCTTTCTCAGCATCAGACAGGTTCTCTTCCTACTGTCCAGCTGACATCCATAACCTAAAGCCCAGTTTGAACAGGTATCAGCAGGCACATGGCAAGGGATAGATGAGTCTGATCTGAAGTTTGTGGTCAGACTTTTTTTTCCAGCTATGCAAAAATCATGCTACATTTTTAGCAGCAATGCTTTTTCATTTTTCCAAATGACCTCCATCATGCTCCTTGTATGGCCCCTCTCTAGACTCTTCGCCATCTTTGTAGCCCTCATTTAGACGCTATCTAATATCTGTTTTATCCAATCTAATGTCCTTCTTATTCTCTGGCACCCAAAACTGGACACAATATTAAAGGTGAGGCCACCCCAGAGCAGAGCACAGCAGGACAATCCCCTCCCTTGCCTGGCTGTGATGCTGGGCCTGATGCCCCCAGGACAGGGTTGTCCCTCCTGGCTGCCAGGGCACTGCTGGCTCATGTTCAACTTGACATTGACCAGGACCCCCAGGTCCTTTCCACAGCACTGCTCTACAGCATCTCATTCCCCAGTCTGTTCTTTCATCCAGGATTACCCTGTCCCAGGTGCAGAATCCAGCACTTTCCCTTGTTAAATTTCATATGGCTGGTGACTGCCCAGCTCTCTGTTTAGTTTAGATCTCACTGCAGACCCCCTGCCTTTGAGGGAGTCAATGGCTGCTCCTAACTTTGTTTCACCAGCAAACTTTGCATACCTTTGAGTCCTGTATCCAGTAAGTTTATGAAGACAGTGTTGGAAGGCATTTCTTTTTCAAGGGACCGAGGCATCTGCATGTGACTGGTACACACTTCCTTCCCCTTTCTGTACCAGCCTGGATTAGCTGCCATGGCAGCATGTTCACGTTGTTCTACGTAACTGCTGAAAGCAAACACACCATTCAGATTGGTAAACAATTTCCTGGCAGAACTCTGTTATGATTACATGGCGTGATCTGGTTCTGATCAGGCCCTCCCCACCCTAAGCAGACAATCTCTCACGCACCTCCCCCTTCTGCCTTTGGCTTGACTCATGGACTTGTTGAGGCACAAATCAGTATCATTCTGTATCATTCCCCCTGAGGATTATCTGTTCATGATTTTTGTCACATTCTGGTCACCTCTTCTCTGCATTGACAGCTTTATAGTTAAACAAGGTATGGCTCTGCACAGCATCTAATAACTCTAGGAAGGAAAAAGGGTTTTCCTGCCACTCATTGGGACAGCAGGACAAATTGGCAGCTGCTGCATTCCTTCTGTGGAAGGGATCTCAGGCAAAGGGACAACAGCAGGGTTATGTCCCAGGCTTAGATAAGGGCTATGTTGCACCCACTTGTCTCCTAGCTCCTCGTGCTGCCAGGTCCTTGGTAAAGCACTTCATTTGTACACAAACGTGTATCCTCTGAGAACAAGGAAGTTTGGGAAGGCAGTGTTGTTGATAACTTAGTGTGTGGATCGCGACTGACTAGTTAGGGCATATGGTCCATAGTTCAAGAGCTGCACTATCTGCAGGGCAGGCAGGTAGCTTGAAATCAGGAATGTCTCTCTGCTGTCATGAAAGGAGTGTCACCCTATGTGTGGTGAAAAGGAGCAGAATACCTGGACAGGAGAAGGTGAACTTCATTAGCATAGCTGCTCATGGCACTTGAGCCACTTGAAAGAAAACACCGAAGCACTCTGTGCAGACATCCTATACTGGTTTGCTAACTTGGCTGTGGGTGTACCTTTTAAAGTGGAAAAATGTGAGAGTGTGTTCCTCAGTTTTTCTGCAGAGAGGAAGTTTAACCCTTGTCCAGGCTCAGCAGTAGCTAACAAGGACTTCAGGCCATGGCAAGGCTGGAGTACTGCAGGTTCATGCTATCTTTTTTTTCATGCTATCTTTTTTGTGTTCATGCCTGACCATCTGCAAAGGTGAGACTACTTTGGACTATACCTAGAGCCTGGAATACAGAGAGAGGCCGGTCTGCTCTTCTCCTGTGCATGAGTATGGATCAGGTAGGGCATGCTGCATCCCTCCCCTTTGCCTAGACATCAAATGGAGATGGAGGATGGCCCTAATGTGGGTTGGCTGCCCCTCAGTTTCAGGATGGAGCCTGAAGGACAGCAAAAAAAGAGATCTAGATTACATAAAGCGCACTGGAGGGATCACAGGAAATATCTGTTGGGAAAATGCCAAATAAAAAAGTTTGGCAAGAAGGAATACATGTGTTGGCTATAGTTTGCCAGGGACAAACTGTCTGCACACTTTAGGGGCAGGAAAACTGAGGGAGCTTGGCGTACCACTCTGAAAGAGGCATGAAATAGAGGGTGGATCAGTATGGAGGTGTTGCGGTCATACTCTGTTTAAAACAATGCAGGTAATGGCATCAAAGGAATGACCAAGTGCTGGATTTTGCTTCAATAGTTCAAAAATACATATTACTTTTCCTACCTTGAATATGCTAATGAAGTAAAAACTTGTACGTGCTTTTTATGTCTGACTAAAGTCACTAAAATTCCACCTAAACATGAAATGACATCAATTGCAACTTTGCATTTTCTCCTTCCTCAAAGAAAACAATATAAACATAGCTCCAGTGGGGAAGGGGAACAGAGGGAGCTCCACCTTTGTGTCCTGGGACAGCTGATGTGCTGTGCTTATCTCCCTTCCCATCAGGATGCCTATGCTCATTGGCTGGGACTTGAACACTTGGCTATACTGAGTGCTTCTTCAGGAAATTCAGAAGGCAAGTTTGTGTTTGCGGTCAAACTTTCCGTACTATATAGTCAACTTGCAATTTAATGTATTTTTCACTGTCTCTTCTATTCATATTTCATGTATTCATGTGAGCTTCTGCAGAGAGTACATCACCAGCAATACAGTAAGAACCTGCCTTTCTGTTGCTCAATAAACTACACTATGTTGCATCTTGGCATGAGAGATACTGAATGTGCCTGGACTTTGGTCTAGCTGTGAGAACCCTTTGGGCGTGACCAGACTTAGAGTGCATCACATTATTTGTGAATCCATAATCGTGGTAGTTCTTATTGAACATGACCAGACTGCAGTGCCACACTGGCTCTCCATCTCTGTTGCTCAGTGTTGAATTGGCTATCACTCAGAATATAAGCCCAGTGGCGTCCAGCCACTCTGACATCTGAGGACCAGCTGGAATACAAGGGGGTTTATTCTCTGTCAAATTCTTTTCCTCTTAACAAAAAGAAAAGTTATCCTTACTCTTAACATAACAGTGTCTGTGGCAGCAGAGTTTACTGAACCTTGCATAGTATAAAATCTTGTGTTTGTAGACTACAAAGATCTGTGGGATAGTTCACGGTGCTCCTTCCAAAGCATGAGAGGGACATCATTATGGGCTTTGCCAAGGCCAGGGCACTGGACTGAGTCTGGCAAATGATAAGTGCATCTGTGTGCTGTTAAAAGAGACAGAATGGGTATAGCCAGAGTAATCAGTTTAATTAAATGCTTTGTATCTACAATTTGTCTGATTTTAGAGCATATTAAATTGAAATTAAACTTCCAATACATTATTACAGGAACATATTCTCTTTCCTTTATGTCTCATTACAGCTGTGATTAATATATTCAAAAGTATATATTACACTGTCACAATAATGAACAAAGCTAAATGAATATAAATATCTGCAGTAAAATACAATGAAGTCCTGTGGTGCAATGGTAATGTTAGTGATTTTTGCATGAATAAATTGAAATAGAGTGTGAAATTCCATAACTCTGCTGTGAAGCAAAGTCTCCAGCTGGCATGGACTGTTAAGTCTTTGCAGGACTAGTCTGTTGTAAATATTTATTGCCACTATTTTAATGCTTAGTCACAAAATAAACCTTTTATTCTTCTGGGTGATTTCCTATCTGCACTGTGTTCCATTTTCATTCTTTTCTGGAAATGAAAGCTCGAGGTATGATTCTGAACTTTGGATTTAAAAATCAACAGAGACACTTGTTCTAGTCTCCTGCAACAACTGTTTCAGCACTTGTGGCTGATTGCTGAGAATCTTTTAATGTTGAATTGTATTGGCCAGATTCATTGACATTTTAAGACCAGAGAACAGTATTATTTGGTTTCAGCTCCTTTCATAGCACTAACACCACATCAAATAAATTGATTACTAAAATAAAATCATCAGCAAGCTGTAATCACTATTCTCTTGATTTCTTGAGAATTCTCTTAATTACTAGGCTAAGGTGTCCAGGGCAAACAAATAGCATAAACAAGATAGCTCTTATTCTGATGAAGTAAAACATACAGGGCAAGACAGGCTTTCCAAACTTTGTCCAAACTTGCAATACCTTTCTGATTTAAAATGCTGATTCTGAACAGGTATATAGATTTTCTAGTACTTTCGTAACAAACATGAGTTCAGATGAGCTAGCAATGTTATTATATGATACATATTTGTATAATTGGAGAATCATGCAGTTTAGAAGGGATGTCTAGACCTTGTCTGGAACAATGTCCTGCTTAAAGCAGGATCAACTAGAGTGGATAATTGAGGGTAGTTCCCTGCCTGTACAAAGATTACCTTAGACCAGTGCACTGAAAGTTGTATTCTGACATTATTTGCCATGAACCTTGATCCTTTTTCCAAGTCACCTCTTGACAGGTAAGGAAGTCCTGATTAAAAAAAGAAGAATGGTTTAGGTCTGTTGACCTTTCGGATGCAATCCCCACATCTTCATGACAGATTCCCAGTGCATGTTAAAATGACATAAAGTATCTCCAATGCATTTCTAAATGTGCTATTAGTGTACTATTGGCATGAAGGAATCCTGAGGTGCCCCAAAGGCAACTTTGTACCTCTCTTTGCTGTCCCTGCCACGGGGACTTGTCAAGATTACTTTGGGGGTGGAAGAGTAAATCAGGAGTGTCATTCACTCCATGATCAGTTGCAAGATCTGTAGTTGTTCTGCTTTTGTGGAAGAGTTCTAGCTTGTGCAGGGGCTTGTTTGACCTCAGGTAGCTTCTGGAAGAAGGGGGAACCATTGGTTGCCTGGAACAGGGAGTGCCTGGAACAAGGCCAGAAAGTCTCCTTAGCCTTGTCAGTTGTGCATCTTGAGATCCCCTTCAATCCAGGCTTAGCAGACTGAAGAATTCAGTATGAAAAATATTGCTGTGACAGTAGGTCATGGACAGAGCCCTACTGCCAGGTCATGGGGCTGCACGAAAAAAATTCTTTGAACTTAAAAATACCCAGTTGCCTGAATCCCAGGTGAAATGCTCTCTAAAGCAGCAACTGAGCATTTTGTACTGATAGGAGGCTTTAACCATTCTTGGATAAAAACCGTAAGTAGGAACAAAAAAGGTCACATTTCTATATCACGGCTGGAAAGTCCTCACACAAAAGGAATATGCACATTCTTCTAGAAATCTGGAGACAGTAGAAAATGTTTCTTACTATTTACCTGGCAGATTATGAGGAGAAGATACTAAGTTCCTGTGCTAACCACTTTTTTTGACAAATAAAAGGACATTGTCCTACTTAGGGTTCAACTAAAGTTTCAGTCAAGTGTTTTAGTCTTTTCTGTGCACTTCTGTGCTGCCGTCTTTGGCAGGTTATGCTTGAGCCAGGTTTTTTTTTTACTTCTTTTTTGAGACATCCACTATTTCTATTTTTGAAAATAAAGTTGTGAAAACTATGTCAATGTCAAATACTGGGTAAAATCTGCTAGAAGTGACAGTATCAGAATGTGGTTTTACAGGCTTGTATAATTTTTGGAGGTGATATAAAAACAAGAATAAAAATTCCTTTTTGTGATATGTTTATCGTTTAAAAAGGTATGTTTTCTTTGTTCAGCATAGATCCTTGAAGGACTTCAGCTATCCCACTAGAAATCGGATTTTTATTAGCGTTTTAGAAGAAATACTTGTCGAAAAATCTTTAAGATTTGTTTGGAGAACTTTGGAACATAGCTTTACTTTACTCATCCACAGTAATGTCTGATCTTTTAAAATGAAATGATAATTTAGCCCAAATTGACTAAATGTTATGACAGGGATGGTCTCATGGTCACTTGCAAGCTGATGTCTGATGGTACCATTAAAATACTTAACACGTAGCTTTAAGTCATTGGTCCTTTGTAATACATGGATTGTTCCATGAATTTAATAGTTCCGGTCCTAAGATCTGGATTTGACAATCGGAAGGTTTTGGTCTAGGTTGTGATCAGTGCAACTACTGTTTCTATTTTCAGGAAAATGGAAGTTTGACTTACAGCAAAAGCAGGTTTCTTTACATTCCTTTGAGCTGGCTCTCCCCAGTACCCTTCTGCAGTTTCTGCTGACTCTGCCAACAGTAAAGTGCAAGAGCAGCAAGCAGTCAGAGGACCCTTAGTGTATGGGGATGAACTGAGGAAACCTTCACAGTCAAGCAGTTCTTCACAATTGTATTTCTGTTACCTGTCCATTAATTTATTTCCAAAATGCAGAATATAAAAAAGAAAACAAACCCTTACTATTTTCAGGGTATATCAAAAGTGACATCAACTCACTTAAAAACCCTTATTGTGAGGAGAACAAGAGATTTTGAACAGCTGAACTACTTCACTTTAAAATCCCAGCAATAGGAAATATTATAAATTACTGCATTGTCTTATCTCTGAATAATTTACAATGTTACTTGTACCACTATCAGAATGGCTTACTGATCAGAATTATGCACCATTTTGAGTCCAGAGGAAGTGCTAGTGAGTTTTGGCAGTAATTCCCAAGGTGTCTGTGTCTAGATCTGGGCTTACACTTTTTAATGCCAGGCCTGGACCTAATTCTTCAATCATAGGGAGTATGTATTGGAGTGTTTTAATTAGAAAATAGGGAAGAAAGTTAAAAAGCTTGCATTTCAAAGAAATAAAAGGAAAATTGGATATCCATATCAAGGTAGTGCTCTGTCTGTAGCATGAAGAGTCAAAGAATCTGAATGAGAAGAAATGGAGAATACTCTGTTAGATCATAGCATAGAAATAAACAAATAGTCTGAACTGAATTAAACTACAGATATGTACTATTAGAACAGTATATACATTACTGAAATGCCCTAAGATCATCGTGCTTCAAAAACACCACCAATTTACATTCTTCTGGAAGGTTTATTAAAAATGCATTTTTATAATAAGAATTAAGAAGATGACTATGGTACTTTTGAAAACTAACAGGAACCAAGGAGAAACTTTGCTTGACACAGGAGAATATATAGCAAACCCTTCATAGAATCACAGAATATGCTGAGCTGGAAGGGACACGCAATGATCATCAAGTCCAACTCTTAGCCTTGCACAAGTCATCCCAAAAGTCACACCCTGTGCCTGAGAGCACTGTCTGAACACTTCTTAAATTCTGTCAGGCTGGCACTGTGACCATGGCCCTGACGAGCCTGTTCCAGTGCCCAGTCACCTTCTGGGTGAAGAACCTTTTTCTGATACCCAACCTGAAAATCCCCTGGCAGAGCTTGAGGCCATTCCCTCATGTCCTGTCACTGGTCACCACACAGAGATCAGTGCCTGCCCCTCCTCTTCCCCTCACAAGGAAGTTGTAGCTGCAGTGAGGTCTCCCCTCAGTCTCCTCCAGGCTGAACAGACCAAGAGGCCTCAGCAGCTCCTCATATGCCTTCCCCTCCACCCGTCACCATCTTCACTGCCCTCCTTTAGACACTCTAACAGCTTAGTGTCTTTTTTATATTGCAGTGACCAAAAGCGCACACTATATTCAAGGAGAGGCTGCACCAGTGCAGAGCAGAGTGGAACAACCACCTCCTTTGACTGGCCTGACAGATTACATTTATTTAAATGATGGATAAACTAGGATATTAGTGACTTAACTTCTCAAGTTTCTGTTGAATGATGTAGCTTTGGAAATTAAAATAATTTGTGGTGATATTCTTACCGATTTACTCAGAAGCATGATTGTTATATTAGACAAACAAATTGTCTAAGATTTCTGAAAACTGCAAGAGAGGAACATTCTCACACAACTATAAGAGCAAACAAAAGGAAATATAGAAACCATTAAAACAAAACAAAACAAAACAAAAAACCCAAACCAAAAACCCAACAAAACAACCAAACCAAAAAGAATACTAACCAGTGGTAAATCTATATGCCAGGAAATAAATTTTCCTATAATCCCCAAAGACAAGCATTTCTAAATTTCATAGAATCATATAATAATTTGGGTCAGAAGGACCTTTGAAGGTTATCTAGTCCAAAACCACACAATAAGCAGCAACATTTTTAACTAGACCAGGTTGCCTGGAGTCCCGTTCAACCTGACCTTCAAGGTTTCCAGGGATGAGACATCCAACACCACTTTGGGCATCCTGTTCCAGTGTTTTGCCACCCTCACTGCAAATGTTTCTTCTTTGTATCTACTCTGAATTTATCTTCTTTTGGTTTAAAATCATTACGCCTTGTGCTATCAGAACAGACCCCGCTAAAAAGTATGTCCTCAATTTTTTGAAAATTACATCCAAACCACTGCAAATTATTTCATTTTTATTTTAAATTAATTACTAGCTTTTCTTTATTCAGATTGTCCATTTCAAATTGTTAAAGAAATTCACAATGCAATATGTAGTTCATAGCTACCAAATTGAGATTAGATCATATCACAAGCTAGGTGTCTTCCTTGGTTAGAAAATAGAAACAGAAAGTACAACTTTTTGTATTTTAGGGGTCTCTACGTATTATTTACTATAGACTTCATATACAAATAGAAACTTACAACATTTTTTACATATGGCATATCCTAATAAAGTCCCTTTATCTACCTACTAAATCATTAAGTGTCATTGAAGTCTGGAATTGAAGTATGTGTCAGAAAAAGAAAACCTCAGAAAAATAATTATGAATGTTATTTCTTTTAATGTCATTTTCTCTTACCCATCACATGGGGAGAAGCTGTGGCCCTGTAGTCACTAAAATATATACTCTACATATTCAAACTTCACATGTGGAACTTTGCTCACAAGACCAACTAACATGTAGAAAGATAACACTTAGGGATGTTCAGACCCATTATCTTAAAGAGAAACAATGATAGCCAAGAGTACTATGCATTTTTCTGATAGTTTCTAAGCCTTTTACAGATCTGGAATTATGAAGCCTAAAAACGTGGATCTGAGCTGAAAATCTGAGCTGTAAAAATGAAGAAGTATTTATAGTAAAAGACAGAAGTACCTATAAATTCAGTGTACAGCTTGTAAGTTTAATGCACCTGGTGCTAAGAACGGGATTCAAAACCAGGCTCGATGCTCAGGCTCCCTTTAGCAATTCAGGGAGCTTTGCTATTCAAAGCACCATCTGGTGAAGGGAAAGGGATGTAAAGATGCCCAAAGGAAGTTTGAGAAGCCACCTTGGAGGTGGCTGTGCCTCTTAGTTCAAAGACTGAGTGCTGTGGAAAGTCATCTAGGAGAACAAAGAAGCAGATATGTTCAATGTAGTCTTCACCTTTTCTCTTCAGATGGTGAGAATTCAAATTCTTTTATTGCCATGGAAAGACCAAACCAGGAAAGGAGAAAAATCTTTCTGATTAAGCTGTGCCACTGGGCAGAATGGAAGGAAAGATTCCTGTGATTACTAAGAGAGTAAAGAGCCTGACACTGTAGTTGGAACACAAGCTGGACTGGAGGATGCTAAACCACTGGTCTTTTATCCATCCTATGACAGATAGGGGAAAATAAAAGGATTGAAATGGTTTACAGCACTGGAGCAGAGGATTCCTTACTCCTAAGGAAATTCCCTGGCCGATACAGCACCGAGTGATCTGACAACAGTGTGCTGGGAGGGGTTTTCTTCATGTGTCCTGCTTTGTATATATATATTAATATTTTTTGAATGTGGCTCTAAGCAATTTGTTGATTCCACAAAGGAATTTAACGGCAAAACGAACACATGCTTCCATTCCATGATTGGAAACTGTAACTTCTGCAGAGCACTCTTGGAAAGAATTTTAAAAGCCTGAGGCAGATTCAGCAATTTGTGTGATGTACAAAGGTGCAAATGCCAGAGAATCTAGTTACCTCTCCTAGTGGAAGAAAGGGTTTTTGACAGCGGAAATAGAGTTGTTTCTTTCCGTTGTTGGCCATAATGGGTTGCACACCCCAATGTGGGTTGGGGAAACCTTGTAAGTACCTGGGAAAGCGTTCTTCTTCTATCTGTATTCTAGATGTAGGTTTGGCTCAGCTCTGCTGGGGATTATTTGCCACACACTGCTTGCATCTTATTATGTTAATGAATCATATATGTGCATCATGGGAGAAATTTGGATCCTAGTGGAGATATTGGCAAATATCCCACTGACTAAACAGCAGATTTAGTTGAACCCAGTTGAGACTAAGGACACTAATGGATTCCTGTAGGGTATTTCTCAGCAAAAATGGCCTGCCCTGCTGCTGGCAAGCTTCTGAAACATGGCAACCATTAGCTGTCCCATCAACTCTTTAAGTCCTTCAGGTAATGCATTTAACTTGAATAGAAATGAACTGTTACCGTTATTTTTCAGACAAAGCTAAAATGATACTTCTAGAAAAGTGAGAATAAATGTTCTTTTTTAAAGCAAAGAGCAAAACCAACCAGTCAGTTTTCTGAATGCAATCTGTGTGATTAATGTGTCTCGAAATACAGACATTTCTATAAAATATTAATCACTTCACTTCTGGACTGTATTAAATTACATTTAGCAATTCTGAAATTCCTTCCATATATTTTATGAGCAAACAATATTTATTAAAATTTTTCATCCTGTAAACCACTTCCTGCATAATTTTACCCCTTTTGTTAAAAAATCTCATTTGTTTGCCAGGCAAAATAGAAGTTCAAGGAGCATCCTAGGAGAAGAGATTACTTTTGTGAGCAGGAATTCAAGGAATGTACTTACTTTTCCTTATAGCTATAATGAACAGAATTTCATACACATGAATTTGAAAAGTAACTGATTTTTTTAAAAAACATTTTGCTTTTTTAACAGGATATAATCATCGTAGCTTCACTAATTTAAATTATTTACATAGGAAAGCCTATATTAAAGTTATGAATACAGTTTAAATGCTTGATGTATCTCATAGCACCCAGATTGATTGAAATGTGCTTAAATTTCTATTTTACTAAAAAAGAAAAATTCCTCTAATTGCAAAAGTAATGTGGTGCCATATTAGTTGCTTGATGTCATAAGGTGTATAGTTCACAAATACATCTATCACTTTACAAGACTGTTTTCCTTTCAGTCTCATTAAGATAAAACTTGGTAAAGAAGGATTAGATTATAATAAACCAAAATGGCAATAATGATACCTAGTGTTTAGTAAACACCGTATTTTCTCTTATTCACGTGTTCAGAGACAGAGAGGAGTGCCACACCTCTTTCATGTGCACAACAGATTCACTGTCAGACAAGGAAGAAGTTGGCAGGCTCATGAATACGCTGAAGGAGGAGAGCAGCTGTTCAGCAACAAAACCTTCCTAGCAGAGCCTTTCAGCCACTTGCTGGACCATTTGACGTGGTGCTTGTGAGCGTGCACACGCCTAGGGAACTGGAAAGGCAGGAAGGCAGGAAAAAAAGCTTACAAAAGCACTGATTGTCATGTTAGCTAGGTAAAAATGTAACTTTTATAAGTGATAAGTATTTTAAGATTTTACATATGAAAGAACCACTTTCATGTATTTCAGATGCTAAATGAGAAGAAGGTCTATGTTGTTTATTGGGACAGTTCCCATAAATGTATATGCGCCTAAGTTGTTTCTGCTCCATAGAGTAGTTGTCTTGACTGCAGTGTGTAAAATCTACAGATGGAGAATGGGAAGAATAGGCCTGTTATCCTGAATTGATACCAAACAAGGGCAAAAGGAGAGAACCGCGTATCTATTCAAGGCAATTATCATCTATTATGAAGACATGGCTGTTCTGCATTCTTCGTGCCGGCTAAAGAGCCGTGTACACTTTTGGTGAAAAAATAGAACACATGTGCAGGAACAATAGGTTTCTAGAGGATATATCCCATAGTTGTCTTTCTTCACTCTTTTCCAGCTCCAAAGCACATTCTTCACACCAAGGATTTAAATCCAAAGGTTTTGCATTTTTTTTCTTCAAAATTTAGGCAGAAATTACCTTGAAAAAAGAGATGTGTACACCATAATGTCAAAAATTCTATTACATGAATAAATTTTGATTTGCATTTAAATGTGTTCATGTGAATCCATTAACTCATTTTACAGTGACAACAAAAGATCTTTTTCCTGTTTATTGTAGGTGGATAATAACTCAGGCTTTTATTTGGCAACACCTTTTAAGACATGTTTGCTCAACTGACTATTTTCATGCATATGTGTTTTAATGTAGCATGTAAGGTATTTGTCATAGGCATACAGAACCCATTTCAGAGTCACAGCTTAAAATCCAAGTTGTAGAAGTAAATGTTTACTGTTTTATTAACTTACTATGAGCTCAGTCTGAACTCTCAATGCTCCTAATATCTGACTAAATACTGGATTCATAACACTGGGCAAAAGAATATAGATCTGTATCTGTTGAAGGCAATTAGCACCTATTAGGAAAATAATGGCTGTTCTGCATTCTTCAGACTGAAAAAAAAAATAGAAGAGGCACATACAATTTTGGTGAAAAAAACAGAATACATATGCATAATCAGTAGATTTCCAGAAGAGATATTTGTTTGCCTTTGCCCAGGATTCTGATACATATATGTATTTAAAAAAAAAAAAAAAAAAAGTCTTTTTTGTCTCTCCAATCTCTCTGGCAAGATTCAGCTGCTCTTTCCNAACAAAAAAGTATTTAAAAAAAAAAAAAAAAAAGTCTATTTTGTCTCTCCAATCTCTCTGGCAAGATTCAGCTGCTCTTTCCACCATACTTCTTTCCTAGTTCTCCCTTTTCATGTGGGGAGGGAAGACACAAGCACATACAGTCCTATCATTGTAATTTGTCTTGGAACTATTGCAGCTTGGTAGTTGGTGAATATTCTTTCTGTGTATCAGATTAGTTATTTAAGATAATTTCTATATAAGTAAAATACCTTTACAAGGATAGTTGCAATAGTAGAAATCAGTATGATCAATGGTGCGATCACTTTGTAATTGTAATCTGCTGCTAAAAGGAACGTCTTCCCTGCTCCTTCCCCTGGCATTTGTTGTCTTTAAATCTCCTCTGATGTTTGCAATTTGGAGGAATCTTCTCTTCTTGTGATACTAAAAAAACTACAGTCTCTGACAGCATCTCATTACAGAAGGAAAGGTGCTTGCCCTACAAGAAAGACTGCTTTAAAACACAATGCTTGGTACTGTTTCTTCAGAGATGTAATATTTTAGCATATTTTTCTCGTAACATCTAAACTGTTATTATCTGATAGTACAATAACTTGGTTATTGAAATCACCTTGTTATGTTCAGAATTTGACCAGAAATATTGTAGTCAAATGAAGCAATGTATTATTCATGCTTAGTTAGGTCAGCTGAACACATTTCAGCCTCACCGTGTTTGCAATCATCTTGACTAGTGTCATAATATTTTTCATCACCTCTCCTGAGGCACATTTAGCACCTTTTTTTTCCCCCTTTTTAGAAAAAGAAATTCTCAATTATAGCTGTAAAGCAAACAGGCAACTGAAATCCACCCATTTCCTGAAGCTCTATTATCCCTGAGGCATCTGAAACAAAAACATATCAATACTAATTACTTAGCAGAAAGCAATCAAGAAAACCTTCTCACTCTCAAATCTCTCTTCTCCTTGTACTCCTATAACCAATGTGCCTCTAAACGGAAAAGCCCGAGCTGTCTGAAAGCACATGGTGGTGGCAAAAGCAAGCCTTCTTTATGACCTTGACCCCACGAGTCTTTTCTGGTATCTTCTTCTCACAGCCCTCTCCTGGTTCACCTGTGATAAGTGTAATCTCTTCTCAGCAGCTCCCAGTGCTTCAACTCACTGATTTCAACAAGCAAGCAAGCGACAGAAGAGGTGCTGCTCATACAAATCTATCCTCTCCCTTCATCAGGCTGATGGCTGCACTGAAATGAGCCATCATCAGTAAGTCCATAGAAGTGGCACCCACCCCTGCACGCGGCTGACACCCAGTCTCACAGCAGTTCTCTCTGTGGGCTGGACAGGATGCTGGGGCGGGACCCTGGGAGCCTCCAGCAAAGGGTGCAGGTGCTGGGGGGGCTTGGTGCTCTGCTCTGGCCAAGGCTTCCGTAAGGCTGGGCTGGAGCAGCCAGGGGCTTGGGACAGCATTTAAAAGTGGCTCATTATAAGTAAAATAACAAACTGAAACAATCCTCTGTTTCCTTCTCTATGTTCTCTATGTTTGTTGAGTCTCAGCTTTTAGGTTTCATTAGTGTATATATATATATAAATACACATGTAAGTGCTAAACCTACTCTGGAAGTCTGGAAGTCCTTTTTTTTTTTTTTTTTTTTTTCCCTGAACTAATGCATATATGTAAGGTATCTGGCTAATTTTCTTTTCCAGTTAATTTTTAAAGGAAAAATTATGGATTCCGTATTTTTTCTCAGTCTCCCTCTCATGCTCTGTTGGATCTTTCTGCACTCATTTGGGATTTTCCAGTCCCTGGAAGTCATGGGGTCGTTACCAGCAGAGTGGAACATAGCAAGGCTCAGAAAAAAGCAGGCCTCCATGGCACAAAATACTGAATGTGTGAATTATGGGAATGCTTGATTTTGCATAAGCCAGGTTCATTGCATTCACTGATCATACTCTTGATGTTTCTTTTGAAATGGTAGATGATCCAAACTAATCAAAAATAAATAAAAAATAGTGATCAAGGTAGTATTTAATTTAAAAAAGGAATAAAATATTTGTTTAAAAACCACAACCCCAAAACTTGAACCCACAAACTAGAACAAGGGTGGAGAAGGAGAAAGGTAAAAAAGATGAGTTTTCTACCTGCTCATTGTTTGGTTAGGTGTACTGATGATCAGAAAAGCAGTAATGCTGGTGAGCTCTCCCCTCAATGCCATGGAGTTATGCAGTGATGTGGACCTCTTAGTAAGTAAATGCATTTATCTAAATCATTCCTATTAGAGACCAAACAGGCTTTCCTTAACAATTTGATATGATGGTGTGAGTATTTATGCTTCTATTTTGCCCTCCCTTCCTTTATACAAATGTTTTTACATGGAGCACAATGAATTAACATGAGCGTGGAGAGCAGAACAATTTCAAAGTGTGTGAAGATTTTCTCACAAAGAAGGTGCTGTAACATTGATTCTTAAATTTTATGCAAAACAGTGCCTTTCCCTTGAAGTGAGACAGACCTGGCAGTTCTCCTGTTTAATGGGGGATGGTGGGGAAGAGGTCTGAAAAGCAGCTTGCAGTAAAATAATATGTGCAGATTTCATGTTCTGCAACCACCAACAGCACATTGATTTTTGGTTCAGTACACTGGTAAGACTGCTTGTTTTGCACTTCCAACTGCTGCAATGAAAGCAGTGATGGAGGAGCGAGGGCAATTAAGAAAATTCTGTAGCCATGAGAAGTATGTGCATTGCTCATCTGATTTGTGGTTTGAAATCCACCAATTCCACAAGCATGAGGAGATGTGCACTTGCCTCTCATCCGGCTTGAGAGGCCGGAATCAGAGGAAATTGATGTGCAGGCTACTAGAGATATAGCAAGTGCTTACTTTATTTGTGTTTATAGTCTGCCCTTGAAGTATGAGGGTATTTATAAGGGGAAGTTTGCTACAGGGAAAGGCTCAAGTAACAATAGTCATTATAAATAACAAATGTTGCAAATCATTAATGACTTTCTTCTGACTTTCTGAAGGTTTACTAAAACGTTTCTTTGAACTGCCTTTCTGTGTAATTTACAAAACACTAACCTACCTAAATTATTAATCATTTTTCATTATTATAGTTTATTTTTATGCCTTCTCTGAGTTACTGTGCTCCCTGTATTCTACTCAGTCATTGAAAGGGCTTTTTGAAAGATTTCTTCTGACAAATATTTAAATATTTCTGAACAATTTTAATAAAATTTTATATTAAAATACCTTGATGGAGTTGCTTTCATTTATCTTACTACTTCATTAGTGACATAAAATCCTTAAAATAAAAAAATCTTTAAATAAAGCCCTAGAAATCTAAATATTATGTTCTTATAAGGGCATAAAACTACCTGTTTTCTCATGGATTTGCAATTTTCTCACCACTTGCCCTTTGAAACTTTATAAACCTTGATGTCTTTTTAATATGCATCTGAAATGATCTATGGGTGTATCTCTACCCAACAGTTAACATTAAACTGCAAAGTAAAAAATTTCGTAGAGTCTAAGAAAATCACTGTGTCACTAACCTGCTTAGAACCCTGTTTGTAGGTTCATTGGACATTATTGACTTTTTGTAGCTTTTTGCAATATCAAGGGGTTTTATAAGCTCTGCAATACCATAGCAAGATGCCTACTGCAGCCTGACAGAACTTTTGCATGCTTCCTGGAAGGACACAAGCAAAGTGAGCTTCTGCACAGCAGTCTCCTCTGATTATGGTGATCTGATGTGAGGAAATCTATATGAAAATCAATTTCTGGCTTTTACAGTCTTCCTGTTCTATATTATTTTTTGAAGGACTATTTAGGATCAGAGGGGGAAGAACTGGCTGATCTAATTCTGCCTGTAAATCTGTTTTCTTCTTTCAACAAGGAGTGCTTTTGGAGCTGGTGGTGTGTCTTACCAGGGCAACATCACAGGAAACCTCTGGTGCCTGTTGCCTTTTGTCTGGCTGCTGTGCATCCTTGTGAAGAGGTTCCCTCCACACTCCCTGCAGCCAATGATCCTGCCAGCTGTTTCCAGCTGAGGCACTCCTCACTGGCCTTGCACACTTCAGGTTTGAACTTGCTGGGAAGAACGTCCTGCTATTCCCAAGTAAATTCACCTTGATAATTTTTTTTTTTTCTTTTCTTTTTTTTTAAACCAAGATCAGGATCAAAGTAATTGATCCAATCAATTCCTTCATGAGAGGTCTCCTATATGATGGAGCTTTACCAAAATTCTCTAATAGTAACTGTTTGTGATAATTAATACCTAAGCAGAGTTTCTGAAGGATACAGATTTCTTTTAAATTTGTGTTAAGCTAAGAAATCTCAAAAGTTACTTTTTGTCATATGAATATAAGCTTTTGATTCTGGTAATGTGAAATGGGACTTTAATACTACAAGGTATCTATTTTCAACAACCCCCTCCCCCTCAAAAAACTCAAAATCACATAATTCAAATTAAAATTAAGTTCTGGTTTTATGCTTGTTTAGCTTGCTTTTTTTATCCCTTCTTTCTTTATTTTTTAAACCAGGATGTGGCTGCAGAAACTCTTGAACAAAGACTGCGATTATGATGTCAAATAATTTTACTTTTTTTTAATGTGGACCTACCTGAAAATTTCTACAAATATTCTCGTGTAAGGCAGTGTCCATGCTAGGCTGTTCAGTCAAATTTAACACAGAAAAGTTTAGCTAGTAAGAATTTTCTCAAATATTCAAGTTTACAGGCAATGTGTCTTTAGAAAGGATCTGATGTTGTAAATCTTTTAATTTTCTAATTTTCAGATGTAAAACTTTAAGATGTGCATACAGTATGTAAAATTGCACAGAACGAAGCATATTGTTATTAAATATTATGATTCCAAATATAACAGTCAAAACTTGGAGTGTGCCAAGAATGAGGTTGCTAGTAAAATATTAATTTTTTCCTTTGTATGCATACATATAAAGGATCTTTAGTAATAAATGATGGACAGAATACGCATTTCTGTGTGCACAGAAATAAGGCCTATGTGCATGGTGACCACAGATGTCCTGTTCCCAGTGGCGGACAGAACAGATTAGCACGTACTTACCAGCTCTTTTTTACGGGCCATGCCTCACCTGCCACTGCCTGAGGAATCCCAGCTCCAGAGCAGGAGCACGGAGCTCCTCAACCCCATCCCCGTGGGCTTTGGGTTTATGAACAGCCCTGGAGGGCTCTGAGAGTGGGAGGGGGATTTCATCTCCTGCAAGCCATGTGGGGACCCCTCCGAGTGTCTGCGCTGCCTTGGGCTGCTCAACCTGACTGCCGAGCTGTCCAGTGCCCGGTGTGCCCCGTGAAGGAATGTCCTGGAATGTCCTGCGCATTGTCCCACAGGGGCGGGCGTCACACCTGCGAGCGGCCCCACTGCAGCGCTCTTTCTGTTTTTAATGATTAACGAACGAAAGAAGTGCTGTGTTACAGCGCATAAACCTGGGAAATGTTGTGAAAAGTTATAGGCGGTGGGGCAGGAGAGGAGCTGGGGGCGCAGCGCTGACAAAAGCAGCATTTTGTCATCTTTTAATTCCATTCCACCCGCCAATTTCCTTCCTTGGAGGCATCGCTGCCGGCTGTAGGTTTAGGGTAGGCGCCAGTTTAGGCTTGCCGCCACCTGACAGAGCCGGTGGCCCGGGATCAGGCCCCGTGGCCGCTTGCACATTTCGGAGCCCCTGTCACACCTCGGAGCCCCTCTCACGCCGGGGAGCCGCGGGGCCCCGGCCTGCGCCGCTGCCCGATGCGGGACTCGAACCCCCGTCCCCGGGACTCCCGGCTCCCCTCGCTACCCGCGCGGCCACCGGAGCACGAGCGGGCGCGCG
>VXBU01015705.1:110645-136915 GCA_013400315.1 Bombycilla garrulus | reverse complement strand
TTTTCTCCTTTCTCTGTACTTATTTTCCTCTTCATTACCCCTTAATACTCATTCACGCCTTCTCTGTTCTTTTCTTCCTCTACTAAATTTGAACACTTGTCCATTCCCCTCCTCCTTCCTTTCACCTTCAAATATTGCTCGATATTAAATTTCAGAAAACTTCACTCTCCTAATGATGTGTGTGCATTTCTGTTTTTCCACCAGGTGGATTTTAAGGCTTTGGAATAGGGTAGCCAGTTGCAGTGTTGCAGCTTTCAGGCGTTTTGAATCCCTTCAACCAGCATAACCTTTAGACTCTCTCCACCCAAGGGAATCACCAGAGATATACAGATGTAATGCCATGGTGTTGTAGCTATAAGACATGAGGAGTATGAAGCACTGCTTTAATTAAAAAAAGAAGCAGGACTGTATAGTTATAAACGGAAGACATACTTGTCACCTTCTCCCCATAATACACCCCACCCCTCTCTGCCCCCCTCCTTTGCTCTCTCCAGTATCGCTTTTGATATCAGCGTGGAATATTTCCTTAATAAGTAGGAGGGGAGCGTTTTTAATCTAGACCAAAATAGGCCTGTGGGGGTATGTGTGTATTCTTTAGTTTAGTGTCATCCACATAAACTAGAGGATTTTTTTTTTTCCTTAATAAAGATCCTTGACAGAAATTTGAAAACTACACTGCAGAGTAAAAGCAGTAGAGAGAGAACAGCGTTAGCTGGTCAATTGGACGTCCATTTTAAACCTGTGCATTGAAGCCAGCTGCAGCACTGATGCTTGTGTACTTATTTCATTTAGAATGAGGAGTTAATAGGTGGCTTTTTAAGTCAGTTGTGCTGTCTTACCTTCTGAAGAGTCTTCCGCATGACAGTTGTTTTCAGCAGTGACATCAGTGACCAGAGTTAGCTGCCTTCTGATAAAACCCATACTTATTTATAGTACATATCTAAAGTAAAGGTATTAAAAATATTCATCCAGGTGCATTTTTGTAAGGATTTACTTTCGTTTTTGCGCTGCTTTGAAAACTATTTTTAAGAAGGGCTAAAATTCTTAAAATTCTGTTTATAGTACACTGCTAAAACTCAGTGTCACTAGAGCTCAGAAAATATAGTGCAAGTATAAGGGTTTTTTAAAAAGTCTGTAGTACTTCAAGTATGGGAAGTTGTTTGAGCGTTTGTAACATTTTCACTAACTTGTTTTAGTATAAGTTGCTTATAAGCCTGGAACGTACTGAGCTGAAATAGCATTTTTCCCCCTAAAGTATCCCTATCTAAAGCAGCTGCCATTGTTGCAAAATTGTAAATAATTGCAACCAAATGCCTACCACTCCCTGGTATTGGACTTTACTTTAGCTAAGGTGTTGCATGTGTAACATAATCCAATTAAATACTTCAGGCTCAGACTAAATTGTTTTAAAATGCTATATTTAGCACTAGCAGAACCAAATGCTCCACATGTTTTTCAAGCTATGTGCTTTCCTAAAGCTGTAGGTGTTTTTTCCATGTGCAGACTTTGTAGAAAAGAAAAGCACTGATCATAATAATAGATTGTTCTGTGTAAGTTTCCCTGTTGGGACTTGCTATTTGAGTAGATAGTGCAAAAATAATTCCATTATGTTTAATAAAGACATTGAAAGGATGCTGACTCTGTCTTAAGGCTTCCAAAAGTTCTTTCTTGACACAAGATGAATCTCATGTACTGGCATCCTTCAGGAGTATTTCGCACAAAACTTCACCAAGCGCTCCCCATCACTCCGTTCAGGAGGCCGCTCCGCGGTGAGGACCGTCCTTACGGTTCTGTGCAGAAGGCGTTTTTGGGGGGCGACACGCCGTGACCTTCTCCGGGAGAGTGCCGCTCGGGAAGCCGAACACCCGCGGCGAAGTTCTGCCGGCACGGTTGGGTCGGGCGGACTGGGAAGAGCCCCGTTTGTGGCCGTGACGTAGCCGTGCGAGCCGGCCCGCGGTGCATTCCTGCTCGCTGATAAGGCAGGAATGCTTTCCGAGGGGCCTGCGGGAGCCCCGCGGCCGGGAGGGCTCTGCCGCCAGGGGCCGCGTCCGCGCCGCCCCCGCCCTCACGGCCCGGGGGGTCCCGCTCACCCTGCGAGTGCCCGATCAGCGCTCCCGGGCTCCTTCCTCCCCTGCGTCTGTGTTACGGCTCTCCTAATGGGCACACGAAATACTTAATCACTCTTTAATCACACTTTGTTTGGTTTTTTTTTGTTTTTTTTTTTTTGTTTTTTACTCCGAGAATTTTTAGCCTAAAGGTCACTGTAAGTGAGCTGGAAGAGCATTGCATTTTACTGTCTCATCGCTTCCTTGTATTTACAGATTTGGTGAAATATTTAAAGAAAAGCGAGTTCATAATTCCTCACAAGAAAATCGGAAACAATTGTGGAGTTATTTCGAATTTGCATGTTAGCTGTGTTTTTCCAGTCACTGACATCTATTGGAAAACAAAATAATTAGTCTGCACATTACATTTTGTGGTAAATAAGAGTTGTTTCTTTGGCTTTCAGTTAAAATTCCCACGCATTTTTGCAGTTCTGCATCAGTTGACATTCAAACATGACAGAGGAATGTTTGCATTTAAAAAAGCAGTACCTGCGTGCACAATTTTTTGCAAAAGTATGTATAGTTGCATTTTAGCATTTATTTATATAAGTTGGCTAATTTTTATGCAGAATATTATTTGCTGCTTATATATGCCACTTCCTTTTCTCATTTCGTAATTTTAAAAAGGGGATAACCAGTGTTGTTTTACACAGGTAGAAATGACACGTGTAGGTTGTACAAGGTCAAACAACAAACTAAGCTTTATGGTGTTGAGTCCTGGATTCTATACTGCAGTTGCTCATGAAGCAAAATAATTTAAACTGATCCAGATCTGTGGATCAGTGAAGTTAGTTATAGTTGTCGTTACCAGGAGGTAAATTTTCTTGTTTTTTTCTTCCATGAAATGCATTTTAGCCCTTTTTCTAGCCTTACTTTGATCCCTCCTTCTTTCTCTGCTTCCTTTTCTTTCTTCTATTTTTGTAAGTTTTTTTATGGATCCCCTTTGTAAAATTTCTCCATTAGTTCTTTTGTGCTTTTCTTGAGTATCTTCATAACTAAGCCTGATCAGAGACTCACCCTGAGAAACTTCTCTGACTGCTCTGCATGTTTTTGGTTGGAGCTTATCCTATGCAAAAAGAATGAGGAATTTATTACTTCTGTAACCTTGCACTTTCCTTCCCTATTAAAATACAGGCTTTGAAACTATAGTGAATGCTTTCAGATATTCAAAAATCTGAAGATAAGTAACTTGAGAGGCCTAAGTTCAGACTACTGCTGTGCTGGTAATTTGAACCTTTGCAGTTTACCTTTTTTTTATACCTTGATTTAATTTATGTAGGTTGGTTTGGTTTTTCTCTTCTTTGTTTGGGTTTTTTTTTTGTGGAGAGCAGTAATGATAATAGATGCCCTGGGACTGCATGATTCCACCCAAAGAATAATGTCTTGAATTCAGAAATAGTATTTAGGCTCTGATTTAATTCTGAGTAATACACAGGCAGTCTTCAGTGTGTTATTATTAATAGAAGACATTTATTGAGCTTAGTAGGAACTGAGAGTTTTGAACTTCTGTTTTTAAACTCGGTTTTTCATTGCTTTATAATGTGAAGTTGAGCAGTTGGGCTTTCTCTCTCTTTTTTTTTTTATTTTTTATTTTTTTTTTAATGCATTGATTACTTTGCTTTAGTATGGAGAGAATTATCTAGGCTACAGAACTCCTTTAGGGATTGTAGTTGGCCATCATACTAACCAAATCTGAAATGAGCAGCAGTTGGATTCATCCATTCTCATCCTTCATTTCCCTAGCACGATTAATCAGCATACCACATCAACTGAATTTCTTTTCAGCCAGAGGATCACTGTTGTCCCTTACTGCCTTGCTGTTGCTTGGCTGAGCACACTACTTTCTGATAAGCAGTCTGAATAATGTTTTTTTTCTCATGTTGGCTGATGCTTGGGTAGTTGGTGTATTTAACCCTATTTATAAGTAAGATTTCAGGTGTGATTAATTAAGGTTACCAGCATTGTGAAGGCAAGAATATTGGTGTGTTTGTAAAGTGGATAGGACGCATTAAGTGTTAGGACCTCAACAGACTTAAGTGATTTGAAATTGTTAATAAGGTAACATTGGTGTACTCTGGTTTCATTTCTAAAAAAGATTTTTGCTCAAAGGGAAGATTTCTTATGCTTGCTTGAGTGAAGAAGATAACTCTTAGTAACTACTGAATGAGAAATTGCAATATTACGTTAAGGTACATCAACCTTTTTTCTTTTTTACTGGTTGTTTGAAGGGAAAATAGTTGAGTTCTTATTCTGTTTTGGGTAGGGCTATAGTTACTGATAGATCTTGGACGCTCAGTACTGTAGTAAGTGTTTTCCAATGCCAGGTTTTGGTTCTCAAAAAGTATAAAGTGAGGAATGACTTGATTTAAAAACTGGGTGTCAGTAGTAACTTGAATCTGGAGCTGTAACTTTGGTGGAGTCATGGTCCGTGTTTTGAGTACACAACACTTTCAAACTCATCCTTCAAACCATTTCAGGGATTCCTCATGTGTTTGAATTTACTTGGTGATCTGCTGCAGAGGTTACAGTAAGTTTCTGTCCATGTATTCCTATACCTTGTAAAGCAAACCAGGCTGTGATGGGCCTTTTATTCCCATGTGCTCCTCTTTGCTTGGCCAGGTAGTTTACAAAAATGCTGATTGAAACTGACCCTGAAACTGATTAGAAAATACTAATCCATAAACTGTTGTGTCTAGACAACACTACAGAGTGAGTAAAGGATTTGGGGAAAATACTCTTTATTTTCTCTGTTGGTGGCTGCTTAAATAGTTGATGGTCATAAGCAATTCTGTGGGCTCTTTCATTTTCATTCACTCGACATTCTTGTTTCAGCCATATTAGGTCTAAAACATTTTTAGGTTCAGAAAGCAATTTTGGAGGGTATTGAGAAATACTCAAGGGTATTTATCTGTAAGTGATTTTCTTGACTGTGGACTCATCTACAAGTTCCTGTGCAGCCACAATTAATAATGATAGTTGAGTAACTCTTCAAGTATTTATTACTTACTAATAATATGGCATTCTGTTCTAGTGATTAGAATTCAGCTTGTAAAACTTTGGGGAACATGTATTTGTAAATAGGACTTTCTCTGGTCTCTTAATGTTTCTGACTGATGTTGTGGGGGCCTGTCTTTGAGCTTTCTATTGTGGCACTGTCCCTCAAGCCTCAGATGCATTCTTGCAAGTGGAGACGCTTTTCTCAGTCTCTCTTCCACATACTTTGAGTATTTCAGTGCCCCATTGTCTTGTTCCTCATGAGCAAGTGTCTGCTCTGCTCAGCTAGCTGTGGGTGTAGAGGGGTGCCTTAGCTTGGAAGGTAAGGGCAGGAAACAGGACTTACCACCTATCTTCTCATAAAGTGATGGAATTTGGAGCTGAAGCTCTGCCAGGTGTAATGCAGGACTGATAGACTGCTGCCTATTGATTTTGGTGTTGTTTGGTACCACAAAATGTGTTACTGTTGTGGTGTTGGTATATTGTCTATCAGTAAAAGGGTTTTGAGGTAGACTGTATCTTTTCCCCATTAATAGAATACGTGTACATAAACATACATTTGTTTTGTATATTTTGTACTTATGACTATACCAACTTCATCTTGCAAAGCTATGTTCTAAATACTTTAGAATGCCAAATTATTCTGCAAGTGATTAGTGATTTTTATTGTTCACATTTTATATGTTTTCTGAGAAGCTACATTAATTTTTTTCAGAACAGGCTTCTGCAACTGAGGTACTGTTGAAGTATCAAGTTGAAATTCAAATCACAATCACTTAAGAACACTGCCCTCTCTCAAATATTAATAGGTGTGCTTACAGGATTTAAACCCTCCAAATTTAGACAAAGACCAGCTTGAGTTTTGTTTATGGATTTAAAATAAGGAAAACAATCCTCATGCATAGGTGAAGTGTTGTACCTTCTCTGATTGCTGCTTCTTTCTTCATGAAGTTGAACTTTTAATGGATTTTATTTTTTGTTTTCAGATCCCTCAGGGAAGGACTTACTGAAGGGCACTGTTTAAATGTGTGACATTACTGCAGGAAGATCACAGCAGGATAGTCATCTTGCTTTGCACCTCTTTTTCCTAAGGGTAAGTTTGGGCTTTAGCCCTTTATAATGTGTTTAAGGGTGAAGATGGGTAAATAAGTACAAGCTGCTACCTTGTTTTCTTTATAACAGCACTTGGAAATCTGTAAAAGTCCGTGGAGACAAGGTCCTACAGTGCATCTGTAAATGGTCGCAGATTCTTCCTGCAGTGACGTCAGACACTTTGTATTACTTTCAATCCTAAGACTGAAATTCTGTGGAGAAATCAAACAACCCCTCCTTTGAATCTGTAACAAAGGTGCGGGGGGAGGGTTAGATGACTCGTAGTGTTTACAATTTGTTATAATTGAATTAGGCAGATTGAACTAAGATAATGCAACTAACTTACAATGAATTTCCAGTGTGCACGCTTTAGAACAGTACAAAGTGATAAAGTAAATTTGCATTAATGGTATAGTGAAATGGAAAATCTTCCATTTGGAGAACAATTTAATGATGATTACATATTAAATGTGAAGCCATTAAAATGTCAGATTTTTACCAGTTTTATTACTTAATTAACATATATTTCGTTCTGTGACTTTGTACAATCAGTGCAAAGTAGGAACTATATTAAAAAAACCCAACTATGGTTAAAATGTTTCTTGTCAGAACTTTAGTGAGAGACTGATATGTTTGTTCTCCCTTCGTCAGTGTCCCCTTTCACCTTACTCTTTGTACTTGCTGGCTTAAAAATGTATCGATTTAACAAAACATTCTATAGATGGAGGAGGAACAACCTTTGCTACAGAGGATGTAGAGTATCTGAAAGTATTGATTGTTTCTTATAAACCAATTGCGAACTGACAGTGTCTTCATGATGAAATGAAGTAATCCTGTGGGTGAAGATTTTTGTGTTCTAATTTAATCCACATGAAATCTGTATTGTGCTGTGGCAAACAGAAAACATTTTATAGTGAAACTGCTGACTAAATTTCTCATTCTAACAGTTTGAATGATGCTACTATGATAAGCTTTGCTTTAGAAAGAAAACACTGGGTTTATTTGTAGTAATATAAATACTGCTTGTAAAGGATGTTGTTTTTGCTAAGTATTTTTATTCCTGGAGCCATTTTCTGTTAGGTCCAAATTCTGTGTTTTAAGAGTATAATAAACACAGTGGAAACAGTGAAAAGCAAAATTTAAAATACGAGTTGTCTTTCTGAATGGGTCTTTGAGTAATCTGATTTAATCAAAAAAGAATTTTAAAATCTGGCATAAAAGTTTCAGTTTTTGCAGTATAAAAGCTCTCGAGTATAAAAATTAGGTGTTCCTCTTCATTTTGTAATGAATTTGATACTTTCTTCCTAAAATAAGTACTTTCCTTTTCTATGATTTCTCTAACTAACAGCTGGTTTTATGTATGCAAGTTGTATTTTATGTTTTGGTTGATTGTTGCTAAGAAGGACAAAGTACATAACACTTAAACTTCAGCATTGTTACACCTTTATTCTTATAAGGGCTATTTATAGGTTTGTTTAAGAACATTTGTATTGTTACTTTGTACTCTACAAATGTCAAAGCAAAGATGTTAAGTACAATAGTAGCTACCTTTCATTTATAGTGCCGTGTAATAGTTATCATTTTACCAAGAAAATGAGAAGTATTTTTATCAAAATATTTTCACAGAGGATAGAACACTGCAGGTTGGAAGAGACCTCTGAATGTCATCTCGTCCAGCCTCCCTGCTCAAGCAGGGTCAGCTAGGGCAGGTCGCCCAGGTCTGTGTCCCAGTGTCTTTTGAGTACCTTTAGTGCAGGACCCTTTACAACTTTTCTGGGCAAGCCATGCCAGTGCTCAGTCACCCTCACAATAAAAAAAAAGTGTTTCCTGATGTTCACATGGCATCTTTTGTATTTTAGTCCGTGCCTATTGCTTCCTGTCCTGTCCCTGGGCACCACTGAAAAGAGTCTGCCTGTGCTTTCTTTCCACCTTTCCTCCAAATATTTGTACACATTGATGAGATCTTCCCTGAGTCTTCTGTTTGCCAAGTTGAACGGTCCTAGCATTCCTAGCCTTTCCTTAAATGAGATGTGCTGTGCTGCTTTAACCCCTTGCTACCTTCTCCAGTAAATAGTTCTGTATCTCTCCTGTGGAACTGGACACAGGTGTGGCCTTACCAGTGCTGCAAAGAGGGGAAGGCTCACCTGCCTTGACCTGCTGGCAGTGCTTTGTCTAAAGCCTCCCAGGGCACTCTTAGCCTTGTTGCACACTGCTGGGTGGTGTTCATGTCCCTGGGATCCCCTGCCTGCTCTTCAGGCAGCTGCCTCCAGCATATGCTGGTACATGGGGTTATTCCTCCCTGCATGCAGGACTGTATCATTTGCTCCTCTCAATTTTGTCATCAGCAAACTTGCTGAGGATATGTTCTCTCCCACCATCCAAGTTATCAATGAAGATATTGAACGGTGTGGGACCCAGTACTTGCCTGTGAAGTGCACTGCTGGTCACTGGCCCCAAAGTAGATTTCATGCCACTTGTCACAATCTGCTGGCACCAGTCATTTGGGTATTCAATTTTTTCTGTCTTCCTCATAATGTACTTGATTCAAAACCAGCAAATGCATTTCCATTTGCAGTGTGCATGCAAGCAAAGTCTTCTGATTAATAACTGAGAGTTAGTGGTAATTGTTATACTTGATGACAGCTTCAATAAAGCCACTGGAACCTTGTAGTAATTCTGTAAAACTCTGAATGTAGATATAGGAGTTTTTGTTTCCAGTTAATAAAAGTTTGGTTTTTTGGTAGAGGCAGAAGGAATGAAACAACATTATAGTCTTAAAATCTATGCATATGTCCTGCTCTTAGTGTTTGTATGATGTTTGTGTTTTCTGTAGAATTCAGGTTCAAATAGTTTCCTTAAAAGCAGTTTGCTGTTATTATACAAATCAAGTAGTCTACTTCTGCAGATAGGTAGCACCTGAGGTGTGTGGCCAACTGCCTGCTTTTACAGCTACTTGTTTTGAAATTTTCTTTACTGCAGCCTAAGCTCAAACCTACAAATGCAGATAAAAGTAATGTTATTTGTGCAGATGAGCATGATATCTAGTGAAAATGTGGGTTTGAGTAGAAGTGCATGAATATTGGTTTGGATTTAGAGTTTTTATGTTGTATTTTTGCATTTTAGTGCCCAGTATTTGTAAGCTAAGGAGGTGAACAGTAATTTGGGGGTTTGGGTACAGGTTTTCTTTTTTATAGAAGTCTGCTGCTCTTCTATTGAAACAGCTGACAAACTACTACTAAACTGTGCCTAAAATCTGTTTATTTTAAAATTTGTAGTATAAATAGCATTAGCATTACTGGATTATAAATTTATGATCTCATTCAAAGTAGTTGTAGAATTTTCATATACACAGAAAATCAGAGTGATCAAGCAAAAGTGCTTCTTAAAATCTCTTTTCCTTCATTAATATTATAAAGAAATACCTGCAGTCTTGAATTTTTTTTTCTCTCTATTTTTTTAGGAAGATGATGCTCCTTGTCCAGGTTATCTGAGGTCCTCTTAGTTACAAGCCGAAGCAGGAACGACTGAAGGCAATTTCTGGAACCCTGGATGTACAACTCAAATTTGTAGGAACCTTTTCCAGAATGAAAACCACATACAGTTACCTTGATAATTGCAAAAGGATGAGAGGAAAGTTATGATGGCAAAAAACAAAGAGCCACGCCCCCCATCTTATGCTGTTAGTGTTGTTGGACTGTCTGGAACTGAAAAGGATAAAGGCAGTTGTGGAGTTGGAAAATCATGTTTGTGCAATAGATTTGTTCGTTCAAAAGCAGATGAATACTACCCTGAGCATACCTCTGTGCTTAGCACAATTGACTTTGGAGGAAGAGTTGTTAACAATGATCACTTTTTGTACTGGGGTGACGTAACACAAAGTGGTGAGGATGGAATTGAGTGCAGAATTCATGTAATTGAACAGACTGAGTTCATTGATGATCAGACTTTCTTGCCTCATCGGAGTACGAATTTACAGCCGTACATAAAACGTGCAGCTGCCTCCAAACTGCAGTCCGCAGAAAAACTAATGTACATTTGCACAGATCAGCTAGGCTTGGAGCAAGACTTTGAGCAAAAACAAATGCCTGAAGGGAAGTTAAACATAGATGGGTTTTTATTGTGCATTGATGTGAGCCAAGGATGCAATAGGAAGTTTGATGATCAACTTAAATTTGTGAATAATCTTTATATCCAGCTCTCAAAATCTAAAAAACCCATAATAATAGCGGCAACAAAATGTGATGAATGTGTGGATCATTATCTGCGAGAGGTTCAGGCCTTTGCTTCTAACAAGAAGAACCTTGTGGTTGTGGAAACATCGGCAAGATTCAATGTCAATGTTGAAACATGTTTTACTGCACTGGTACAAATGATGGATAAAACTCGTGGTAAACCTAAAATAATCCCCTATCTGGATGCCTATAAAACTCAAAGACAGTTAGTCGTTACAGCAACAGATAAGTTTGAAAAACTTGTCCAAACTGTGAGAGACTATCATGCAACTTGGAAAACTGTTAGTAACAAACTGAAAAACCACCCTGATTATGAAGAGTACATAAATTTGGAAGGAACAAAAAAGGCCAAAAATACATTTTCAAAACACATAGAGCAACTTAAACAGGAACATATTAGAAAGAGAAAAGAAGAATACATTAATGCATTGCCAAGAGCTCTTAATACTCTTCTATCAAATCTTGATGAGATTGAACATTTGAGCTGGTCAGAAGCCTTGAAGGTAATGGAGAAAAGGCCTGACTTCCAGTCCTGTTTTGTAGTGCTTGAAAAAACACCCTGGGATGAAACCGACCACATAGATAAAGTGAATGACAGAAGGATTCCATTTGACCTTCTCAATACGCTAGAGGCAGAAAAAGTTTATCAAAACCATGTGCAGCATCTTATATCTGAAAAAAGGAGGGTTGAAATGAAAGAGAAATTCAAAAAAACTCTTGAGAAAATCCAATTCATTTCCCCTGGACAGCCATGGGAAGAAGTTATATGTTTTGTGGTGGAGGATGAAGCATTCAAATACATCACTGATGCAGATAGTAAGGAAGTGTATGGTAGGCATCAGAGGGAAATTGTTGAAAAAGCCAAAGAGGAGTTTCAGGAAATGCTTTTTGAACATTCAGAGCTATTTTATGATCTAGATCTGAATGCAACACCAAGTACAGATAAAATGAGTGAAATTCATGCAGTTCTTAGTGAGGAACCTAGATACAAAGCTTTACAGAAACTTGCACCTGATAGAGAATCTCTTCTGCTCAAACACATAGGATTTGTTTATCACCCAACTAAAGAAACTTGTCTCAGTGGCCAAAACTGCATGGACATAAAAGTAGAAGAGTTGCTTGCCAACAGTCTTCTGCAGCTAGACCACGGACGCTCAAATTTATACCATGATAGTGCCAATATTGATAAAATCAATCTTTTCATTTTGGGCAAAGATGGCCTCGCACAAGAACTGGCAAATGAAATTCGGACACAGTCCACTGATGATGAATATGCATTAGATGGAAAAATATATGAACTAGATCTTAGGCCAGTTGATGCCAAATCCCCATACTTGCTGACTCAATTGTGGACCTCAGCCTTCAAACCACATGGTTGTTTCTGCGTGTTTAACTCTATTGAATCACTGACTTTTATTGGGGAGTGCATTGCAAAAATAAGGGCTGAAGCATCTCAGATAAGGAGAGACAAGTATATGGCTAATCTTTCATTTACATTAATATTGGCTAACCAGAGGGACAGCGTTAGCAAGAATCTCCCTATTCTGAGACATCAGGGACAGCAATTGGCTAACAAGTTACAGTGTCCTTTTGTAGATGTGCCTGCTGGTACATACCCACGCAAGTTTAATGAGGCCCAAATAAAACAAGCTCTGAGGGGAGTACTGGAAGCAGTTAAACACAATTTTGATGTTGTAAGTCCAGTTCCCACCATTAAAGATCTGTCAGAAGCTGACTTAAGGATCGTCATGTGCGCCATGTGTGGCGATCCGTTCAGTGTGGATCTTATTCTTTCCCCTTTCCTTGATTCTCACTCCTGTAGCGCTGCTCAGGCTGGCCAGAATAATTCTTTGATGCTTGATAAGATAATAGGTGAAAAGAGGCGTCGAATACAGATAACTATATTATCATATCATTCTTCAATTGGTGTAAGGAAAGATGAGCTGGTCCATGGATATATACTGGTCTATTCTGCAAAGAGAAAGGCATCCATGGGAATGCTTCGAGCATTTCTTTCTGAAGTTCAGGATACGATTCCTGTCCAGTTGGTGGCTGTTACTGATAGCCAGGCGGACTTCTTTGAGAATGAAGCAATCAAGGAACTCATGACTGAAGGAGAACACATAGCAACAGAAATCAGTGCTAAGTTTACAGCTTTATATTCATTATCTCAATATCACCGTCAAACCGAGGTTTTCACATTGTTCTTCAGTGATGTATTAGAGAAGAAAAACATGATTGAAAGTTCCTACATGTCTGACAGCACAAGGGAATCAACCCATACAAGCGAAGATGTTTTTCCAAGATCTCCGAGAGGAGGTTCCCTTGACTATAATTACCCAGATTCAGAGGATGATGCTGAAGGACCACCGCCTTACAGTCCGATCGGTGATGATGTAAGGTTACTCCCAGCACCCAGTGATCGTTCCAAGTACCGACTGGATTTGGAAGGAAACGAGTATCCTATTCACAGCACACCAGTCAATTGTCATGACCATGAACGCAACCATAAAGTGCCTCCTCCGATAAAACCGAAACCACTCGTTCCAAGAACAAATGTGAAAAAACTGGATCCTAACCTCCTGAAAACAATTGAGGCAGGTATCGGCAAAAACCCCAGGAAACAGCCTTCTCGAGTGCCTGCAGCACCACCAGAGGATGCAGAGCAATCTGACAACTACGCTGAACCTATTGACACCATTTACAAACATAAAGGCTTTGCAGATGAAATCTATGCGGTTCCAGAAGATAGTCAGAATCGTATTATTAAAGTTCGAAACTCAATTGTTATAAATACCCAAGGTGAGGAGGAAAATGGGTTTTCTGATAGAGTTTCCAAAAGTCATGGGGAAAGAAGGCCTTCAAAATACAAGTATAAGTCTAAGACCCTGTTCAGCAAAGCCAAGTCTTACTATAGGAGAACACATTCGGATGCAAGTGATGATGAGGCTTTTACCACCTCTAAACCTAAGAGAAAAGGAAGACATCGTGGAAGTGAAGAAGACCCACTTCTTTCGCCTGTTGAAACATGGAAGGGTGGCATAGATAATCCTGCTATTACCTCGGATCAAGAATTGGATGAGAAAAAAATGAGAAAGAAGCCCCACAAAGTAAAAGAAGATAAGAAGGTAAGTCAGTTAATTTAAAATTTATTTACAACTTCTGGTGCGTTGTAAAATGGGTAGAGACAAAATGTGCAAGATTTGCACCCTATTTGGAAACAGGTGCTTTAAAATTTTCAAACTGTATTTGTTTGAATTTTTTTTTTGTCTTAAATTCCAACTAATTTGCTTTGAATTAGCAAACCTTAGGGAGTGAGATGGTTTGTCTACCTTATGAGCTATTCAGTAAATGTCAGTTACTTTCATCTCTACTTACATGTGGAGTAAGGTGGTGTTTTATCTTTATGGAAAAAGCTGCTTTGTGAATTCTAGAGTAGAACCAGTTCTTTCACTTGCAGTTTTGGCTATTGGAATGAGGTTTAGGGCTGGTGAATGAAAGGCATGATTTCTTTTTAATTCTTAATTGTCTACCTGGAGCTCTAGAAGAAGTGCATGAAAAGGAAACTTTTTATAGTAGTTCTACTGACTGCTGCATTTTCCTAGTGTGGGCAAACAGGTAATCGAGTTGAAAGTTGTACTACCTTTATAGTTCTCTACACAAGCAGAATAAAGGGAATGAAATAAGGGAAGAAAGGAAAGTAATAATATTGCAGTTTACTTGAAACATGTTTCATCTTCTTGCCTGAGAGTTACTTTTTGATTGGCTGTCTGAAAAGTTGTCATCAAGGTAGCTGTGGTGTGGGTTCTGGATGTACATTCTTTATAGTTTAGATTCTAATTTTAGGCCAGCAATCATTGTGTTGAGTGTAGTTTTGATATGAAATCAGGAGTGTGCCTGATCAGTTAGATATTTTCTTTCTTGTCTCAAAATAATCTGACCTTTTTAATACTACCTTTTGTTACATTTTTAAAATGTCACTTTTTTAGCTTAAATCTGATGGTACTTGAATAGCAGAAATACATTTTGTTAAAGCAGGGCATTGTTAAATTTATCTAATAGATAAAATTCTTCCTGGTATGCAGCTGTGATTTGAATCACACATGACTGATTTAAAGTCCACTAAATTTTCTTGAGGCTTACTCATAAGCATGGATAATGATGTCTTGTGGGTATAAAATCATATGGATAAAAATACTTTAAAGTTATTGTTTCAGAGAAGCTTAGGATTTTTAAAAAACAATAATTTATATACTTTTCATGGAATCAGTGAATATCCTGAGTTGAAATGAACCTATAAAGATCATTGATTCCAACTTCTGGACTCCTTTTGCTCCAAATAATCTTTCTACATAGAAATTGGAATGTAGTTGCATAATCTTCCTATTGTCCCAGCTATGTTGAGTTGAGAGCAAGTTACTCTGAGTTGAATATTTATGTGTTCAACTGAGTAGTTTACTGTGGTGGGGTCTTGTCTTCCTGAAATTGTGTCAGGAAATCCCCTGATGGCTCTACCAATGCCTCCACTTTTGGTTTTGGCCTTTTGAGAAGAAGCCAGGTTTGGAAGTTTCAGGCTGTTTTAATTTTTGTAGTGGAGAAGTTTGTTGAAGAGTAGAATTGTTTTAAGTTTTGGTTGGTTGGTTTTGCTTTGGTTTCTCGTTTGTTGGTTATGTGAGTGTTCTGTGGGGGGGAGGTTGTATTTTACTCACAAGTAGGAAAGCTGCTGCTGTTAAATTAGTGAAGACTTTTAATAATCGTGGAAATTATTGTAATTAAGAAGACAAATTTAACTTGATAGCTCAAAGTATCTTGAGCGCTCAGTGCTTTTGCTAAGTAGTGACTTCTCTGTGTGTTGACTTGAATAAAGTTGAAGTGAGGGTAGTTCCAGTACAAGCAAGTCATTCTAGTTCATTATCTGCTTCTTTGGGCTTTTTAACAGTTAATTTTATTTCAGAAGAGATGCATTTTTTTTTTTTTAGTTTTGAAACTTTTTCTGCGTGTTTCCCTGTGTTGTTTTGAATGAGCAGCTAGCAGTCTTTTATTACAGAAATGCAAACATTATTCAAATTATATTGTCCTTGTCAAGCGTTACTTGGTCCATGTGAGAGATGTTAATGCACCACTATTTACAGATTGCTTGCTGGGTTTTTTTGAGAATTTTGACTTCTTGAATGTGAAGGAGGTAAATAGAACTTGTGTACTTCTTTCTGACTATTTCTTAAATCTGACTGAGACTTTTTTTGAGTTGTTCAGCTCTATATAATGGGAAAATAGGATACACGTGTAACTAGTCTTTAATTATAGTGATTCTGAAACAAGAAGTCTTATGAACAAAATGAATTTGTTTGGAAAAACTTGAGTTTTAAAGTCTGGACTCCTAATTGTCCTTTTCAAAGATTGATTTGTTTGTTTGTTTATTAAGCCAGAGTAGGATGTAACATTTGTGATACTTCTTGCATTTTTTTTGGTTTGAGCTTTGATGTTTCTGGGTGGGTTTCTCGTAAGGTGTCACAGGAGAGACATGACTGTGCTCAAGGATGCTCATTCTGTCCTGACCCTTTCAGGTCCCCAGTGTCCCATCTCAGGATAAAAATCAAATAAAAATATGGGCACTAGGACAGATATAGGGAGGCAGAGAATGGATGTAGAGTGATGGGAGGGTTCAGGTAAAACAACAGAAGGGAAAAAGGCAAGTGTTGGGTGAGTAGGGAAGGAGAAAGCAAGATTTGACCAACAGTAGAGCAGGGAAAACAATCTGCTGTAGTTTGGCTAATATGTACATATCAAACTTTAAAAATCTATTGTGGACACATTATTAAAGGCAGAAGTAAATACTCAGAATTGTACTGCTTGCTGCTACTTGGAAGCATAAATTAAAACATTTTACTGTGGAAATTATAGCAATGACAAAGCTGTGGCAAGCAGGTAGTGTTACTTGTAAGATCATGTAATGTTTCTTATTACCAAAAGAAGCCATTTAAAACTCAGACCCTTTAAGCAAGTGTGCTTTGGTCTGAATTATTTACCCATTATTTTTATCCATAACACTGTACCAGTTAGATCTTGTTTCAGTATTCTGGTAATCAGACTTCGAAGAGAGCCATCCTTGAGCTCTTCTTTCAATTATTACAGAAATAATTCCTCTGCAAACTTTTATCCCCTCATTCCTACTACTCTGAAAAACTCATCCAGAGCTTCTATTTCCTCTGTACTGGTGAAGAATCTTGCAATTCCTAGTTTTCACCCTTCCTTATTGGAACCTTTCTCCTGAAATGTTTTTTTTCTGGCTGGTCACCTCCAAACGGGTGAAGAGAAAATGGCTACTTCTTTGCCTGAGTTTTAGAAGATTTAAAAGAAAATTGGAATTGTTTTGTTTTTGAATGAGGATGACTAAAACTGTGCATAGATAGCATTGCAAGGAATGTCATAACGTTACAGTGCGTCCTGTAATCTTAATGTTTGCTGATAGCTACTAGAATTTACTGCCTGGCACAGCTGTGTGGTTGCACCCAGCCTTTGCTTGGCTGCAGCTGCTGTCACCTGAGGTACCTTTGGCCTGCTCTTGTCCCTGTAATTCCCAGGTACTGACTCCACACTGCACGGTACAGGTGGTTTATTGTACATGTGTAGTACGTGTACATTTCAGCACGTGCTACAGACACGTTAGAGTGCAGGACTTGTATTAGTTGTGCATTCCAGTGCAGGATTTTTCCATTCCTCTATGACTTTGTCCTTTTTGCTGGTGAATATCATCTTTTTTCTGCTCTTCCAGCTGTCTCTGTAGTTTCCTATATGTCATCGCCAAGTGCCTTACTAAAGTCCAGATTGGTAAAACCAGCAGATGGTGGTTCTGTCTTTGCCTCTAGAAAACAAAAAGTGGAAAAAGCTGAATCAGTATAGTCTAATTTGTGATGCACCCACCTTTATCCTATTTTATTTTATTAGCACATGTCTAAACGTTCTGAAAAATTTATGATATGACCTTGCATGTGTTATTAACAAGTGGACCACTGAACTTTTTCTGGTGGGGATAAATGTGATGATGAGTAAGATGAGGAGAAGAAAGCAAGCAGACTGGCTTGAATCACAGGACATTTTAGCCACATTCATGTGTAGTTGTGTGTCCAGTCTGAGCTTGAAATATTTCAAGTGCATGTTGTTCAATATTTGAAGTGCATGTTGTGTGCTAATATTTGTTAAACTGTAGTGGCCTTTTTTCTTCACCTACAGAACTTCTTCTATAAAGTTTCTCGTAGCAAAAAGGCACCTTGTCCTTTCTGCTGTTAAACAAAATAGCAAAAAATGATATATTTTGCCGAGTGAATTCTCCCCTATATTGGCAGCTTTCTGTGTTTGATTATTTATTTCCTCCATGGTGTTCACAAACTTAGAGGAACTAAGCAGAGACTGAGATGTTAAAATACAGCTTTGTCTCACCTGTTTCTTCTTTGCTAAGGTAGTCCTCTCCAGCTGAGATGTATGCTCACTCATCTCCATGTCTTTATCAAAAACTGGAAGTGGGAATTATAAGTAAATGTTTGTCTCAATTAGAATTTTTAACGTTAAGGTCTAGTGTAAACATTATTGGTATTGGTACACATGAAAAGAAGCAGGCTTGCAAGCTGTATCATGAATTATTTTTATCTTCAGTTTAACTTAATGAATTTGGAGATACAAAACAACAGAAGCTGCAGAAAATTTCAGGTCAGGAAAGGACGTGAAGATTCCTAGAGGAAAAGGATCCTGCAGAAGGAAGCCTTTTCTAATACCTTAGGAGGAACCTCTTCAATAATTTTAAAGCTGCAGCTGGTGCATTTTGTGCATTAATATAAAGCCCAAACCACAGTAGTCCTTGGCTTTCCATGATTCTCACTGTGTAAACAAGCCCAGTGCAAATAATTTAAAAAACTATTTGTCACTTATTATCAAGGATTTTTTATTATTGTTATTATTATTGCCATGAAATAATAGCAAGTTTTTTTTGACCCTTGTCATAATTTAGTAATTCCCTTTTCAGCAGGAAGCCTGCCTGATGTGGAAACCTGCAGCTATTCCATATAGTGACAATTAATAACCTTATTATTTGTTTTTACAATGGAATTGATATGTATTAAAACTTTACCCACCTACTTTAGAGCTCTTATCTTTGTGAACACTTTGAGATATGTTCAGTGTCTAACTTATTTAGGTTGTATTTTTTTACCTAATACAGAAAGAATATAGTGGTTTAGGTTTTTATTCTCCACAACATATCAGGAACAGGAAATATCCTGAATAAATTTTTGCAACGGGAAAGGCAGAGCCTTATCTTGAATTTTTTAATTCCTACTGAAAACAAATCCTAACTACAGAGATCTTGTAAACAATATAGTAAATTAACTGTTTAGTGATAATTCTTTGGCATGCCATTGTTGAAATCTGAAAAAAATTCAATGTTGAGGTTCTTTGGCCAGTGGTCAGTAGTTTGTTATTCAAACAGTCTGATTTTTTTTTTTTTTTTGAATGGAATTTCTATCTGTATTGCTAAATTAAATTTGAGAAAATGTTGTTAAACATTCTGCCTTGTAACCCTATTTGCAGACAGCACTCATGCTTCCAAAGAAGTTTGTGAATTACTTCTTTCCATTTTCCTTTATTTTAAGGAAAGATTTTAAGATGCTTTTTACTTTAAATTAATCTGAAAAATTTTCTCAGTATTTTAGCAAGAATAATCCACTAGCATCTTGATGAATTCTCACATATTTTACTCTGACTTTTTAGAACACAAAGCAGTGTGTTTGTCATCTATTTTTCTATGCTTAAACTTGCTGCCATTATAATTTTAAAACTTTATGGAATTTTATGTTAAAACTATTATGGAAATAATGTAAGGAACCCTAGAACCCATGTGTGTTGATCTCAGTTTTAGTAAGACTATGGTAAACATGTGAGCAATGGGAGATCAACTTATATTTTTATTCAGCTGTTCTTGTATAAACTCAGTGATTAATTTAGCAAAATACTGTCTACTTCAGGCTGGAATGTGCACTGAATTTTTTTTTCTCCTGAGGAATATGGGAAATATCAGAATCTGTACTTTCAGGTTTCGTCTGTTCAAATTTAACACTCTTAATATGCATATTTAGAGCCATATGCCTTCTTGAGCCTTTGTAGTTTAAAACAGTGTAACAAACTGGAATACTAAAAATGGCAGAAGGCATGAAGGGAAGGAAGAGCCTGTTAGGGACAATGATCTGCATTTTTCATATCTCATACAGTTTCTGAAGAGCTAGCTATGAATTAGAGATTACAAATAGTTTTATTAGACCTGTGAAGTGAATGCTGTTCATGCTGTGGGGTTTTATGAAGTATTTTACTAGTCCTGAAAATATTGACTTTGCCCTCCATGACCCTAGGGCTGACTGCAGACAGAGCAGGCAGAAAATTTCCTTTGCATTCAAAGCAGTAGTGAAGTCTTTTGGAGGTAGAGAAGTGACTGAATTTCTTCTTTAATAAATAATTATTGGTAGTTTTGATGGGATGGGAATGAGAGAAAAAAAAAAAAGCCTGTCTTGAACATAAGGCTTGCTAAAGTAAGCAGCCCATCCATCAAGGGGCTTGATAGGATTTTGGCAGTTTTTAGTTTTCTAGGTTAATTTTAAAAGGTGGTGTTTAAGTGTGTTGTGCTCTCAAGTCTCACAGCTGGCTGAAATTTTAGCCTAATTTCTCTCTAGATGATGAGTGCTGCTTAACTGGTCCCCTAGTACCTGGAGTCAAGGGGTTAAGCTTTAGTATTCTTTACATCTATATTTTTAAAGTTCATGTTCTTTGTAATAATATTTCTGGTTTTGAAATCAAGACTTTGGATACTGAACCACACTAGAGTATATATTTTTGTGTTTACCTTGTCTTGCATTAGGAGGACTTTAGCTAATCTTTTACAACAAGAATTTTGGTGATTGAAGTACTGTGAAATAAAGCAGTATTGCAAGTAAATGCAATGCAAGGCACGTTTGGAATTCTCTGAGTTAAAATGCTTGTCTGCCAAAGTATATAAGGATCAGTTGGAGGTTTGGCATTAACCTCTCTTAGTGTATGAAGAAAAGTTGTCTTTGGCAAGAAGCAGGTGGTGAAACCCATGCTGAAAGCTCAACCTAAGTGCAGCAATCAATTATACAAAGCCCCACAGATCTCTAGGAAAACTATGGATTTCAACTTTATGGTCTTGGGCTTGTGTTTTAATTACTGACATGACAGCAGTGGTATGTGAGCAATGAGCTTTTTGCTAGGCTTAAGTAACAAAACTTTTGTGCTGGTTCTTGTCTTCTTTAACTTGGTGGCTGTTAGTCCATTTTTATGATGATGTAGGAGAAGCACACACAATTGGTTTTGGCTGTGGCTAGATCAGTACTTGCTGCATGCAGTACGTGCTGCATTGCGGGGCATAGGGAGAATGATTGAACTAAAAATACCTGGGGCAAAATCATACTCTCTCAGGCAAAATCCAGGAGTTTTGAAATGGTTCACCTTACTCGGGTGCTCTTTAATTGAATTAATAATTTAATGTTCAACAGTTGCTGTTTATTGTTTCATTAGAGGTATTTTAAAAGTTAATTTTACAAGGAAAAATTATTGTAGTCATTGTCTTGACTAGCAAATCTAAAAGTTCCATTCTGTGTCTGATGGACCAGAAAAAATGCTGTTTTCTCAGTGTGGGGAACAGGGATTAAAGAAAAGCTTTCACTAAGACTTACTTTTGTCAAAAATAAGACCCATATTTTTTCCCTGAAGTCATTTGGTCTTCTGGCGAAGATCAGGTCTTTTGCACAGAACACCTTTTTGTTCAGAAGTTCTCCACTTAAGAAATCTAGACCAACACCTTCAGGAAATTATGGAAGTCTGAAATCAGGAAATAGCATGTTGGTTTTTCTTAAAGCCTTAAAGTTTTGATTTAATTTACAGCAGTATTTTTTTGTCAAGATCGTGCAGATAGTGTTATTTTTGGGAGGATTTGATTTATGCTGTCAGTGGAGAGTTTATGCACTCACATACCTCAAAAGAAAGGACGAAAATGAGAGAGGTGTTTTAATAAATGTTGGACAGGACAGATAGAAAATACTTAATGATAGATAATGAGAAATAGCTGGTAAACTTATTGTTGTAATTGCCTTGTGAAATTGTAATTTCATGTTTATAGAATAATCTTGCACTGATCATCTCTTCTACTCTGCCTTTAGACCAGTTTGCAAAGGACTTCAGGATTGTGTTTTTCTCTTTCCTTTTTCACTTTATTCTTTTATTCTTTATGAATCATTACGTTCTTTAGACAAATTCTCACTTTCCAAATTGGGGATTAAAGTGTTTTCAGGTAAAGAGTTCATCTAAGAAAACTTTCTGCATTTCTGTGTGCATAATATCAAATGTGGTAGGGTGGTCCCTTGCAGCCTGTCTTCTCAAAGCAGGACAATTGTTAGAAAAGAGCATTTTTTACTCAATTTTTTAAGCTGTGTCTGATAATTCATATTATGTCCAGGTATTCTACACAGATAATATTTGTAGTTTTCATAAAATTTCTGTAGAGTCCTAGTTTATTATTCCATTTACTGGGCTGCTTTACAAGAGACACACAGAGCCTTTATCTATCTTGTTGATCTTAAATATACAATATTGAGTATATCTTGCTTCATTTATTCTGTGATGGTGGAGATGTGTTCTGAACACCTTGGGAGAAAAAAAATTGTATTGTTTTTCCTTTCTTTACTGCCTTAATATATGTATCTAAAATGATCTTTCATTTAGCATTTGACAAAGATGTTGTCACTGAGGTTTATACATTGTTTAGCTTCAGCTTGGCCCTTTCAGCTGTTGCTCATCTGAACTGGGTGCTGCCTAAATAAATATTTTTGATGTAATTTATATTTTCATTAATATTCAGAGATGAATTATGGTATCTGAGACAATATAATTCTTTTAATCATCCAAGGCTGATTTATCAGTTCCACTGATAAAAGTCCTTCTCAGTGGAAAAAAAAAACAAACCAGGAGAACTCCATTTGAAACTCACCATCTTAGATTTGATTGTGTGCAAACCTCCTCTTGGCTAGAATCTTGTGCCTGTAACAAAGCCTTGATGCTTAGTATGAGTGCCTGCAGCTTTAACTTCAACACTTGATTGCTTGTTAGTCATTCTCCATCATCATGTTTCTTGTTAGTTGCAATATAAAGATTATTTAGTATCTTTAAATGTTTGCAGAAGGCAGCAGCTTTGTTTTGCTGACATGACAACAGAGTTTTATCCTGACATTTTCTAAAGAGGTGTGGTTCATGTGAACCGTGCTGAAAGACACTAAACACAGTACTCTAAACAAGTGGTGTCTTTACTTCTGCTCCTGTGGGCTTTCAGTTACTGTATACTGGGTAATCCTGCTCCTAATGTAATACAGAAAGGATCAAAACTTTCAGAGCTGAGTGCTTTCTATCTAATGTATAATTATATTTAAGTACTTTATAATTTTAAAAGTACAGTTAATTTTTATTCGTTCAGTTTGCTGTAGAGGAATTTTAATGTCTGATAGATGTATGATCTGATTGTGTTTACTGAATGATTGAAATATGAGTTGGTTAAAATGTTGCTTGAATATTACTTAAATAACTCTGTTTTGTTGTAGCCGAAAAAGAAAACTAAGACATTCAATCCTCCAATCCGTAGAAACTGGGAAAGTAATTACTTTGGGATGCCCCTACAGGATTTGGTTACACCTGAGAAACCAATACCTCTGTTTGTTGAAAAATGTGTGCAATTCATTGAAGATACAGGTAAGATAGGAGGACTGTTAGAGGAAAGATTTTCCCATTTTGCATAATGAATAAAGCCTCTCATTTTCTGTATAGAATTTTGTCATAGACATAAGTAATTGTGGGCTAGGCACATTTGAAAAGTAGAATGTATTTTCTAAATTTTATGCTTAACATGTGATGGTTTTCTGACTTTATTTATACAAATACTTAATTACTTTTTGACAAATGTCTGAAGTTTAACATGTTCCCTGTAATTTAAAGAACTTGCATCACTTTCTAATGCCAAATGATGTTTAACCCAATGGCAGTCCAGTCATACATGTCTCATTATTGCCATTGCATTTTACTTTGTGTATTTAAAAACTCTGAATCCACCTTTTCCAATTATAGAAAACAGGTACTTGAAATGGCTTGTGTCTTGGTATGATTAGTCAGCTTGCTTTCTTGGTTTTGAAGGTAAACCTAGTTCTGCATTTTAACTTGTTACAGAGACAGAAACATTTATTTTCTAAATACTGTGTAATTCTCCATGAAAAAATGTTAATCTATTTAAGATGTAATTTCCCACTTTAATGTAAAATATTAACATATATGTGTTTCCACTGGAGTGAAATTTCACAGTATGGTTTTCTCTCTCTCCTTTCTCCCTGGCTTCCTGGTTGTGTGTTTGTCCCTGCTTTCAGCCTATTTACTGTGTGACCATGAGGCAAGTAGGACGATTTTGCTGGTCAAACAGAAGACTGCAGTTAGGAGTGGGCATTTGGTTTGATGTTTGGGTATGATCTGTGGTTGGATTTTTTGTTTGGGGTTTTGGGGGGATTTTATGTTTGTTTGTTTTTAAAGATTGTGAGCACTAGTTTTCAGTTAGTGTGTACATCCTGCTTGCTCTGAAGTTTTGCAAATGCTGTATTGCTGTATTTGAAGTAATGACAGTGTGACTGAACTGAAACATGTGCAGGACCATCTTTTGATGCATGTCTGCAGTGGGATGTTGTGTACTGCAAAGTAAAACAGCATCTTTTTTTAAATTTGCTTAGATCTCATACAATTTTGGCTGTAAGATGACAGTAGCAGTTTTAGCAAGAGTAAAGCTGAATGGTTTTCTTTCTTATAGTAAAATTCAGTTTGCCTGCCATCTGTAAGAATATTTTCCAAAATAATTGCCACAGGTAGTAAGCCTCACAGCTATTTTTGAAGACTTACATACTGCATTATTACAATAAAAAAATTAGGTGAAACTCAGGCACTGATCTTTTTGGAGTCAGAGATATTACTGTAGATCTGTCTTTAACCTTTGCTTTCTATGGATTAAAGGTAAGAGCATTTTCTGCCCTCTTGCTTTTTCTTTTTCCACCTCACCCAGCTGAAAATGGGAAAGGAAGAAGAAGGGCAAGGAATAAGAGTGGCATAGGCAGTTTAATACATATATGTGGTTTGTTGTTTTCTGTAGCAAAAAACACCCAAAACCAACCCAACCTAAAAGAAAGCAGCAGAATTTATAGATGAGTCACTGTCACTGGTACTCTTTAAAAGTGACTACTTACAGCTACCATGCATAGCTATATAAAACAGATATTAACTGGTATTGAAGACCAATTCCAAGAGTTTATAGAATCTTGCAGTAACATTATTTGAGCATGTTTCACTTCTTCAGAATACTTTCAAACAACAAATTTATACTGAAAGTTTTATTTCCTTAAAAAAGTATTGCCATCTTTGTGATAAACTTTCAAAAAAATACCATTTCTCCCAAAGAATTTTCACCAGTTTGTGGGGTGAGAGAGAGAGCTGTAATAGTGTGGGAACATGATTTGTTGTCTTTTTTTTGCCCCTCGTAATCATCAAACCGTGCAACCAGCCAAAAGATTTAGCACATCTGTTCTCATCTCATGACCTGTCTAGGGAAAATAAGATGTTGGGTTAAGCTGCTATATGTTCTAAATGTAGGGTCTCCTCAAAAGTGGTGACTCAGAAGGCACAACTTTTCCATTAGCTGTGTGTGTGTTAGTTCATCCTGGAATGCTACTGTACACCTGGAGAATTTTAGTTCTGGCCATAAATGTAAGCTGGACAAACATTGTGCCATCTGTGTAGTTTGTGACTGTGAAGACACTAGTTGTCTTCCTGGTTTTGTTAAGCACTTAGAACAAAACCTCTACTTTTGATCTGTATTACCAATTTCTTTCACCAGCTTGGGGTTCTGTGTACGTAGCTTTGGCGTTTCAGCTTCCATACTGGGCTGTAGGCATTTTATTTCTAGTGTGTATTATTTTTATATTGGATTAATATGCTGTAGGTATTTGAGTTTCAGGCAGGGTTCTGATAGAATGTGTTTGTTGCCTTTGAGAGAAAACAATGTTCACTTGCATTGCCTTCAAATCCTGTACTGACATAGACTCACATCACTGACTTTGGGGCTGTCTGAGAAAATTCCACAAATACAGCTTTGGAGATTGTCAGTCTGCACAAGGCAAGTCAGGGCCTATTGGCTCCAGGCTGGAGCTCAGGATGGTAGCATTCCTGTATGATAAAGCTGCTTGGCCCTGGGGAGTCATTCACTACTCATCTGTCTCTTAGCAAGTCAGCCTGCTGTCACTTTGAGCTGCACTGAACACCAGTGGTTATTATCATTGTCTTTTTAAGCAAGAAGTGCAGTCTTTTCCAACTCCACTAATCTGTATATTTCTCTTTCAGAGGTTATAATTGTTTAGCATTTCCTCTTCAGGTGCTTTCATGGTGTTCAGCTCCTTATGTAATTTGGATTGTGGCTGAATTTGCGAAGATGTGATTAATCTCTATTTGAAGGGCTAATCTTGATTTTTTTTTTTTTTTTAATGTTTCCTCTTTGTCTCATGAAATTATGCAAGGCAATGCTTTGGACCCACTCAGTTAAATTTTGACTGAGGCTAGAAAGTACACAGTGTGGAAAACAGTTTTCTCTATTTCAGATGCCTAGATGAGACAATAGTACCTTTAAGTGTCTTTGAAGGCTCTCACTCCACAATAAACCTTAAGGAATTGAGCACATGCAGAAAATACCATCAGATTTTTGTTTTACCATAGTGTTCTG